>JACEEZ010016695.1:0-16134 GCA_016584305.1 Chionoecetes opilio
AGAGAGAGAGAGGACGGAGAGAAAAGGAAAGAAAGACACTGTCGATGGGTTTGTTAGGTGTGTGTGTTTGTGTGTGTGTGTGTGTGTGTGTATTCATCTATTGTATTTTAAAGGGGCTGAGCAACGCTCTGTGGCCCGTTCCTACCATTTTTTATTATTCTTCCTCAGTGGTTATTTTGGCCGAACCCACCACCCCGGGAGGGGGGTCAAAAAACCCCCGGCAAACACCCGGTACCCATTCCTGCGGGGTGGCGGGGGCTTGGTTTTTTTTTAAAAAACCGCCCGTCTGTCTTCGTTCCCGGGGGGGATCGAACCCGGGAATTCTCGGTTGTGGCCATTTGGCAAACCGCTACATACGGAGTTCCCCATTGTGTTGTGTGTGGGGTTTTGGGGGTTTTGACTGTGTTTGGTTTGTGTGGGGTGTGGTATGGTGTTGAAAAGGCTGCATGTCACTTGTTTGCCCATTTTTTTACAGGCCCAGCAGTGTAGGCGCATGCCTCGAGCTTCCTTATGTTATTATTTCGAAAAGGGGGGGCATCTTACCTCCCTTTCCCCCTAACCCCTTCCACCCAGATCTTTTTTTTGCTAAAAAAATTGTATTTTTTAGCCATAAATTAAAAAAAAGTAAGAATTAGCAATAGTTAGGGCGGTACTAAACGGTCTAGCAAAAAAATTTTTGCTTTATCACAAAAAAAATTGTCTAAGGGCACCCAAATGCTTTTGGCCTAAAGGGGTTTTAACCCATATAACAGACATTGTTTTTTTTTACAAAATATTAACATCATTTTTTTAGTAGCTTGTCCCACATTCAAAAGCATTAGTCAAAACCCTTTTTTATTTTTCGGGTGTAGAGGTGAAGAGGACCCAGCCCTGGCCCCCCCACCGCCCCCCACAAGGTAGTTTTACCCTTGTTTTTGTTTTGAGTCACACGCCACACCCCTTGTCTCTGCTGACCACTCATGGAAGTCGTAAATAATTTTTTTTTTGTTATTTCAATCTTCTCTTTTTAAACCCCTTTACGGCAAAATCTTTTTTTTGCCAAAAAAAAAAAAAATGTGTAAAAGAAGAAAAATAGAAAAAAATAGAAAACTCTTAACGACTAGATATCAGGCGGTGTGTTGTGTGTGTGTTTTTGTGTGATGGTGTGTGGTGTGTGTGTTTTTTCACCATGGGCTTAAAACAAACCTGGCTCGTGATCGTAGCCATCACCCTGTGGAATTTAAACTTACAAAAGGAAAATTTTTAAATCTGGGGGAAGGGCTAAAAAAATAATTGTCGTGGTACCCTGCGGTAAAAACCTTCATAATATGCCATCTGAAAGGAAAATTTTTCCTTTTTTGAAACTGGCAATGAAAATTTTGAAACGTTGCTTCTGGTGATTTTTTTTATTACGATGCAAACCCCTTACATATTTCAGACCAAAAGTTTATTCTATGTCCAGTGGACCCCCCGTGCACCCCCTGGACAATTAATGAACCTCTTTTTTTGATCCCCAAAAAATTTCTGAAAAAATAAATCAATGTTAAACTGTCAACTAAGTCCCAGGGGTTCGTATGGCGGCCATCGTCGAGCGAAAATTTGACTTTCACAAATTTCCCAAAATGTCCTAAAATACAATAATTTGTTACAAAATTTAAAATTTTGGGGGCCACGTGAAAGAATAATAGGGCCCCTATTGTAATAAAAACAATAATGCAGAAATTTGGTAAAATTTTTAGTCATGGAACGGCAAAAACCTAAAAAAGGGGAAAAAATTACTTCGGTTTCGCCGACAATTTTCAACATAATGACACTTCGCTAATTCCCAAAAAAAATTTAAAACTTCACTAATATACAAATCGGGTCAGTTTACATATCAAAATCATCGTCTATTATTCCCCCATCTAAGCAGTAAAACAATGGACATACAATATACTATCATACATTAATTGTTCCAATGTTACTCCCCCCTAGTAAAATTTATGTTGTCAAATAAAAACATTCGAAATAAGAAAACAATTTTTCCCTTTTCTATTAAATTTTAAAAAAGTGAGTAGGGCGCTAGGTACGCTGTCAGTAGAAGTGATAATAACATTTGGAAATTACATATAACAGGAGTCAAATCCTGACCCAAATTTGAAGGCTGCGTATGGGCAGCACCCCTAGGGCCTGATCAGTCTCTACGTTAACGGTTTTCCCCTCTCGCTCTGTGCCCGGATGTATTTCGATTTTCCCGTGGTGAAGGACATTCTGCATTCGTAATAAAACGGTCTTCAAGGGCAAATAAGCCCTTTCCTTTAAACCTGTCGGTATAGACGAGTTTTTCCATTAAAGGGGCCCTGGGACTCGACGTTTTTCCCAAAGCAGTTTTTTGTGTTTCCATGATAGGTTTGAGGGGTCTCTCGGTTTTTTCCAGATCCCTTTTTTCAAATTTCTCGCAAAAACTACATTCAGGGGGAAAATTTTGGGGAAAAACTCTCAGCAATGACATTTTTGCCGGAGAGTGTGCTTCGTGGACATGTGCTACGGTCAATCTTCAAGCGTGTAAGTTTTGTGAACCCGGGTAATTGGTCTGGGGTACCTATCATCCCCAGTAAATGCCTTCAGAGTCTCTGGTGTCTGAGCACAACTGCTTCCATACGGCGAGGTAAATTTGAGAGGTTCAGCCATTCGATTTTCACGGTTTTATGGATATTTAATTTTTCATCGGGGTTTCCTCTCACATTTCGAAAGGGAGTAAAGGGAATAGTTCGGATGTCTATGCGTTACGGTACTGAGGGGTTTTTAGGTTTTCAGATCGGGTTAAATTTTGTCATTTTTTCGTTTCCTCGTACTAGCCAGATTTAGTTCAGTTATTTCCACCACCAAAAGAACTCGGATGTCCCACCGAATGTTAGGTCACTGACATACCCTACACTATCACTATCACCGATGCATCTAAGGAAAAGGAAAAGTAGTGTTAATTGACTCGTATACAGGTTAGCGATACCAAGTACGTATTGTATAAAAAACAAACAAATATATACAATATAAAACATAATGACGCATATGGAGAAAAAACATGTTTCCAAGGCAACGAAAATACTAATTGTATTATCTTTTTTGCCCATGATTAACTGAAAAATTTTAATATAAAACAAATTTTTATCGAATGTATGTATTTGATGTAAAAAAAGTTTTCATGGGGGGGGGGGGTTAATGGAAACAATTATGTATGATAATCAATATGTATGTAAATTGTTTGACGCTTTGATGGGGGAAAAAACAATGATTTTGATAGTTAAAACTGACCAATTTTTATTTACTGAATTTATTGCATTTATGTTAAAATTTTGTCGGCGAAACCGAAGTCTTTTTCCCCTTTTTTTGGTTTTTGCCGTTCCTGACAAACTTGTCCAATTACGCATTAATTGTTCTTTTTACAATGGCCATGTTTTCTTGTCACGGGGCACCAAAATTAATTTTGAACTACATTATTTGTGATTTTATGGACATTTTGGTAATTTCGAGGTAAAATTTTTCGCGACGACGATGGCCGCCATACAAACCCCCATGGGCATTAGTTGACAGTGTTAACATTGATTTTGTTTTCTAGACATTTTTGGCCTAAAAAATAGTCCATTGATTGCCAGGGGTGCAGTGGGGTCCAGGGACACTAGACAAAACATTTTGGTCTGAAATTTAATGTGGTTGTCATGGTAAAAAAAAATTCACCATGAAGTTACACGATTTCGAAATTTCTTTGCCAGTTTCGAAAAGTAACACATTTTCCTTTCAATGGATTTATAAGCTGTTACCGCTGGGTACCACAAATCGATTTTAAGACAATCTCAGTTTTGGCCATAGATATCAAAAGGGAAAATTAAAAAAAAACAAAAAAAAAAAACAAAAAAAAAAAAAAAACCATGGTTTTCAATAAATTTTAAACCCCTTGAGGCCCAAAAACGAAAATTTCCCCTTGTAATTTGGGTACCATTTAACGATTTTTAGTGACTAAAAAGAAAATGTTTTATAGTATGCCCTTTTTTAGTATCCAGTCCATAACAAATTTGGTATATGTACGATTCAGTTTATATTATTTTAGGGCGGGACAACATAAAATTTTTCATAGAAAAGGAAAAGATCGGGGCGTAAAGGAGTTAAAAGGACATCTCGGTAAATTTAAATATTTTCCCTTGATAGAAAAGGTTCTAAGGGTCTGGTCTGCTCGAAAGTCCCAAAACGTCACCTTTTTTATTATTGTTGAAATTTTTAGGGAGTTTTTAAAAATTCACACCCAGATCTTTCCTTTGCTAGTATATAAATTGTATTTGTCGACCAAAAAAATTCAAAATAACAAAATAACCAAATTAGTTGGGGGCCCAAAGGGAACAAACAGGTCAATCTAAAAAAAACTTTGTTTATTTCATCAAAAAATATCAATGTGGTCAAATTACAATGGAAATTACTTTTTCTGGTCCTAAAGGGGGTTAAAAGGAACGTTTCTTTCTCAAAAAAGGAGTTTTCTAACCCACAACGCTGACGAAAATGAAAAAAAAACATTAGGACGACCCCCCTAAATGCAGATCCCATCACTTTTCCTGCGCTGTCCAATGATGAAAGAAGAGAAAGGGTTTTATGCGTATACATATATGTGCCGCAAAAATGGGAGTGAAAATTAGCGGAAAGACTGTTTTTTAAGGCAATCAGCAGAGAAACCTTTTAAAACCCTGGATACATTTATGAAAGTCACACTGCCTGCCAACCCAACAACGCTAGGCCATTATCCCTCACAGAACACAAGGGCACGGCTCCACAACCATGAAAACACACGCCCACTACCACCCCACCCTTTACCACACGGGACACACTCCCACAGGCAATTACAACCACCTTGCCCCACACAACACCCCACCTAAAAGGGGGGATCTTACGTGCCGGCAATACCCTTTCTTTGTTTTTGAAACCTTTGCTAAAAAATATCACCTTGAGCTCCCCAAGCCCGTGTGCCCTAAAATGTGTTTGTTGAGTTCAGAAATGGTATAAACCTTTTCCACACTCCAGCTCATGATTTTTAACACCCTGTGTGTCGGGTGTGGGGGGGTGGGTCTCTTTTGATTTAAAACCTTTTTTCCAACACTCTAAACATTCAAATTCTTGACACCACTGTGTGTCGGGTTGTGTGGTGAGGCTACCCTTTCAGCAAATTTTTTCCACACTCTAAAATTCAAAATCTTGACACCACTGTGTGTCAGGGTGTTTTTGGTAGCTACCCTTTTCATAAATTATTCCTACTAGTGCGGGAGTAATGTTAGGAAAAGGGGTCCGTAGGATTTTTTGTGCTAAATTTATTTTTTTTTCAGTTTTGGTTCTTAGGGACAGATTAAAAGAAAAGAGGGGTCAAATTTTCAGACCCCTTACCCCCCTTTTGGGGGGCACTTCCCTTTTGGGCCCCCGGCACTGACCCTGGGGACCTATCTCCGCCAAAATTTCCGTTTTCATAATTTGAGTATCCTTTTGTAGGTTTTCAGGTATGCCCAGCGATTTATAGCACTCCAAAAAACACCGGGAAATTCCTTTTTAGCACTTCCGGTTTAGATTTTTGCACTTCCGGTTTTAGAGTATGGGGTCTAACTCCTTTTTTCTTTTCAGGCATGTTGAAGAACATTTTTTAGCTCATCAGATATACCCTAACCAGAACCAATCCGGGGGGGCCAAAAAAGGAAAGCCCCCGAAAGGGGGGAGGGGGCCTAAAATTGGCCCCATCTTTTTTTGTTAATCTATCCCCATAGAAACCGACTGCAAAAAAAACAATTTTAGCACAAAAATCATACGGGAATACATGGCTCCACACGACACTTAAACCCGTGATTCTCAAAATGTGCCCGGGCGCACTTGTGCGCCCTGGGAATCCCTAGGGGCCTCCGTAATTTTTCAAATAAGGGATTTTGCACTTTGAGATCGCAGTTTTTGTTTTTTTATTTGAAGATGGAAAATCGTAAAAATGATTAAAAGGAACTAGGCAGGGAATGAAAGGGCCTTTTTAAAATATTAAAAATATTTGGGTAATGAATAAAGTGAAAAGAAATAAATAAATAAGTTATTCATGCTTAAAAAAAAACTTCCCCTTCCACCACAATACGTGTTGAAAAGACTGTACACGTACTGTACCATCTGAGCCGCAGCCGCTGGGTTACTGAGTTACCAACTTATAGTTTTTTTCACGCGTTCATGTGAAATTTTTTTTTTTAGCGACATATAAAAGGAAAAAGGATGATAAATAGAAAAATGGGCATAGTTATCAGTTTGGCTTTATGCAAGTTTGACTGTTTAGTGATTTACGTGAACCCCGATCGTAAAAAACATGTATAATTTGGCAACACACGTAGGCAGACGTTGGGGAGGGACCTCCCTGGTCATGTAGCCGTGAGCCTCAGTAAGTTCGCTGTTGTGGTGTTTTAAAGAGATTTCCCCTTTAAAAAAAAGGATGACCTCATTAAAAAGCGAAAAGGACTGAAGGCAAAAGCGGTGAGGTCGCATTGCATGAATCAAAAAAGAAAGGGTTTTGAAGGCACCGAAAGGGGAAGTAAAAATAATCCCGTTTAAATGATCCTCTCGCCAGCCCCCATTGGGAAAGTAAGAAGTGAAGTGACGTTGAAAAAAGAGCATAGTTTTTACAGACCGTGCTGGGAAAGTGAAGTGACAGTTGAAAGTGACCGTAGTGTGCAGGTTCGGCGGCAAAAAGAAGTGACGAGAGAGATTTTTTCCCTTCCCGGTCTAAGCGTGGGGCAAAACGACGACAGTGCCAGCAAAAATAACGCAGTAAGTCATTTTGCCTTTTAACGACTTATCTTGGGCTTGGGGGTTTACTTGCGTGATGATAAAATGGTCCAAACCAAAAAGTTTGTTTGGCATTTACTACAAATGAATCTATGACTCCTATGAAAATGAAGAAAAATTTTAACAACAAAAAATAGTCACCTCTTCAGAAAAACCCAAGATTATTTTAAAAAACTCTTGAAAGATAAAAACACAAAGGCTTTGGGGTTTTAGAAAAAGGTGAAGGGGAAAAGGGCCAAAAATAGTATTTGTGGGGGAGATACAGCAAAAAAAAATGAAACCCATTCAATTGCAGAGTCATCTTCCCTTTCCCGCTTGCTGTTTCTGTGGTGAAAACATTGTTTTGGGGGTGAGGCTGAAAAGGAAGTGAAAAAAAATTCCCCCCCTCGGGGACATAATTGGTAGCGAAACAAGGACATGTCTTTTGTATTGAAAAAAAATGTGTGTTGAAATCGTGAAAGGTAAAAATTTTGGTTTCAAGCGGATGAAAACAACAGACATTGGAGGAAACCTCATTACTAGTGTTCTCCGTTATGTTGCTGATAACAAAAAAATGAAATTTTTTATGCTGCAAAAACTGGTGCAAACCACAGGCAGGAGATATTCCTACAGTGCAGAATACTTGAAAGAAAAACTTGCATGGAAATTATGTGTAGGAAATTTTCACAGATGGCTTCCATCCATGGTGGATCGGTAAAAAAGGGTTTTTTGTCCCTATCAAGAAGGAGAACCCAGATTTGATTACTACCCATTGTTTCTTGCACCGTGAAGCTCTTGTTGCTAAACACTCGGACAAGAATTAAAATTTGTTCTTGATGATGTTGTGAAATGGTAAACTTTCTTAAAAACAACCAAAGCAGTCAGACTATTTTCCAGCTTTGTGAAAAAAATGGTATCTCCTCACGAAGGGCTTCTTCTCCCCACAGAAGTCCGGTGGTTTTCAAGAGGCCAAAGCGTTTTTCCCCCGGGGATGAAAATGAGAGAGGAAAAAGCCCTCTTCTTTCCCTTGAGGAGAAAACTAATTTGCGAATTTCTTTCTGATGAAATTTGGAGTGCACAAAATTTTGCTACTTGGCGACATATTTGAAATCTGAACAAGGGTTTAAAGCAAGTATGCAAGGGAAAAAATAAAATAGGTAACATCTTCTGACAAAAAGAAACCTTGGTAGAAAAAATTAGGGGGCTGGAATGAAAGGGGGAGTGAAGGGAAATTGACATGTTTTTTTAAAAAACTGCTGAACTAAAAATACAACTTTTCCACTCATTAAGCACACCTTGAAAACCTAGGAAGGAATAAAAAATATTTCCCCAAAATATCGTTAAAGTTTGACTGGCTGAGAATTAATTCGTTCACGACCCTGAGCAAAACCCCAGCTTAGCATCCTTGAAGAAAGGAACTAATCAAATCCTAATGACCGCCCCCCCTAAAAATGCAATATCTGTAATGAAATTAGAAAGCTTTCTGGGTTCAAATGAAAAAAAACACCCACATAAACCAAAAGGGTCCAGAAAAACTCTTGCAATTTTCAACCTCATATCTGTGTGAAAATGGGATTCTCAGCCTTCAAATATAAAACTAAGAAAAGGAAAAATTGTGGCTGTTGAAGAGGAATAGAGTGTGTTCTGTCAAAATGTCCCTCCCATAAGCGGATATGCAACTCCAAGCAGGACACGTGTCCCCCGGGTCAGGTATTTTTTTTGTAACAGTAATTTATTTACGATTTTTCCTTATGTCCATTCCCGTTATAATTTTATTATATAATAATATATATTAATATATATATATATATATATTATATATAATAATATATTATATTTATAATATATAATATATATAATATATATTATATATATATATATTATATTAAAATATATAATAATATATATATATAATATATATATATATTTTTATTAATGTAATTAATATATTATATAAAAATATATAATATATAAAATATATATATTATATATATATATATTATATATATATAAAATATATTATATATATATATAATAATATAATATATATATAGCTGCTGCGCCGCCGAGTCCCAAAAATATAATCTAGTGCGCCGCCGTCCGTGATGTTTGGGAAAACCCTTTCTCTAATGTCCCGGGAGCTTTGTGAAATGATGGGGGGCTGCCGGATAAAAAAACCAAAAATTTTTTTAGGGACTCTACAGGCTCCTAGCTATGATTTTGAGGGGGGGAACAATGATCCCATCACTCAGATGGCTATAAGGAACGCTTCTTTTATTATTTTGACATTTCCGCATGTGGAAATTAGGGTAAATGGGTTTTTTAAAGAATAGCCCATAAGGAAAATGTTTTTTGGATGCAAGTTATCTTATTATTATTATTTAATAACTCCAGAACAAAATATTCCAATATGGCTGTCAAAAAACATAAATTCAATATTTATTCGACTTTAAACTCCCCTGCGGACATCGCGAAATCCCATGTATTTTTATTAGCAGAACACGAATTAAAACATACTCCTTGCAATTCAAAAATGACAGTGGTTAATCTACTGACGGTGCATTATGAAAATAAGTATTCATTAAGCTCATTATACAACAATCATGTTCTTCCTGTACAGCTGCAGGAATGCCATGTCTTTGTTAAGCACCAGTATCACAATGCAGGTATGATTCTAATTGTAATTATTGTCTACTTCTCACATTTGGCAGCTGCACAGTTCGGTGCATTTCCAGCTGGCTTTCTTGCATGAACATCTCCCGCCACAACCTGCAGAAACTTTTGCAGGCACACTTCACAAGTTCACTTACACCTTTGCTGCCGCAGGCTGCGAGCTCCAGACGGAACCCAGGACTTTGTTTCCTGCATCCAGTGTCCAACCGCAGCCTTCAGCAGTTGGTGTCTGTTGTTGGGCCTGGTGCCCAGGTTTCCAGATGCCAGCCTGGTACACTGCACGCTTGGTGTGCTGCAGCAGGGCCTGTTGAGTTGGGGGAATGTTCTCCATCGTTCTGTTTTTCTGGCAGAACAGTTCCTTTCTTGCTTCTTTCCCACCGACCCCAAAGAGGGCGGGTCTTGTCATATAAAACGACTGTGAAACGTTCCAGCATCTGGACTCCTGGCAATCCACGGTGATTTGTGCATGTGGATGTTCTACGATGAAGTTGAAGGCATCTGTGACTTCGGTATAGGCACCCCATGCTTCCCAAACCGACTTTTTCCCTTTCCAAAAGAAGAAGTCGTATCACACCCTGTGAAGCTGGGGAACACTGGTACCCGCTGTGGACTTCTCTTTGCCAGAGTACTACAGATGGCATTGATGTGTAGGAAAAGGAAGTTCTTGCCACTGCCGAAGGCAAACCCAGATGTCAGCCGATGGATACTTGCTGGCTAGAAAGTGATATTTTCCCGATGAGGATGACAAGAACGTCAGTATCCACGGTGCGTACCAAGCTGTGGTGCATCCACTCTCTAGGGCATCTTGTAGATGGACCACAATTCTTGTGTCTGCCTCTTCGGGGTCACATGGCGGCATCGAGTGGTCAGTGCCACTGGCAGACTACAGAGGCTCCAGATGTTGCAAAGACCTGCTTTCCGTCTGGGAAGGTAGTGGATACAATCTTCTCTGATAGGAACGGGAAGAGTCTCCTTGTTTGTGGGGTCACGCAGGAAATCGGGCCAATTGCCTGGGACCTTGGTCTGGCCTGCCACCTTCCTTCGAAACCCTTTCCCCCGTTTCTCTCTGGTTGATTCTTTTGATACTGTTGTCCAGGTACCTGTCCCATACCACATCTACTCTCATAGGGGTTTCCAGTTGCCTCATGAGTGGGAACAAACACTCCACTTGCATAATCGTCAAATGTAGTGATGCCAGTCACGGGGAGGAGGTGTACCACAGCAGCACCATCGAGCACTCTAACATCAAATGACCCCAGAGGGTTCTTCTTGCGTCTTCTGGGCCAGAATGTTGGTGAGATGGACTTTTCCCTTGTCGCAGCTTCCCTCTTTCAGCCCAAAGAAGGAGGGTATGGTGATTCTCATGCTTGAAAAAAGGTGTCCGGGTCCCCATCACGGTGCTGTGTGACTATGTAGAGACGGAAAAGGGGGCCACGTCATCCTTCAGCATAGACACTTGTCCGACCTGCTTACTCTTCGTCTTTGGTGTTGGCGATCTGAACGGGGGCAATTTGTTTTTCTTAATTGGGCCCATGGATGGAGTGTGTAGCATCTGTCAAAAACTGACTTCTTGTATGTCTCATACTGCTTTTTGCCAACAGGCTCTACTGTGGGGACTGTGTTGACAACAGGATGGTCGATGACATTCCGTGTGTCAAGTGCCAGGAGTTCGGGGGTGTCATCCTTGAATGGGTTTCCATCTCACTGATGACCGGATAAGGTCCACAGTTTGCTTCTGGATAGTCTTCTGGGTAGATAGACCCTCCTCGTGATGGTACTGGTCTCTTTTGGGGTGTCGGCATACTGCTCCCCGAACTCTGCCAGGAGCCCGCGCCTGCTCCGGTCCCCAACCATCCCCTCCTGAAGGCAACTGGGTTCTCGGTAAGGCCCACTGCTCCTCCTTCACCTTTCACAAGCTCGTTGTTTTGTTCGTGGGCTTGGTCAATGGGTATAGTGGAAAACCTCTTGGCTGTTTTCAAAACGACCCAGTTGCCGTTGACTTCGAATTGGTGTTGAACTGCTGGGGGCAGACTCTCCATGTCCCTGATATGCACCGGAGCCACCTGGCATAGTTCGGGTGGTCCAGAGCGAAGAACCATGGCACAAGAGCTTTCAGTGTCTCAACGTATAAGGGGAAATCTTGTTCTCTGGTGTGCACGTACAAAGATCAGGCCAAGAATTTCCAGCCGCAGGATGGTACCCCCAGTAATGGAATGTTGGACTCCTGGCAGCCATGTCCCGTCTCCATGCCTCAAAACCTTATCATTGTTTGGGTGTTTCACCAACTGCCTCTTGGTGAGCATCCCGCTGCATCTTGGCCAGTGCGAGAGCACTGACTTTGGTGGGGGTGTCTGGTCTTCGTGAGGTGTGAGGCCGTCAGGAAAGAGTTTTGCAGGCCAGACGATGCAATGCCCGCTTGAGTTAATGCGGTTGTCCAGCCGATGCCCCCAAGTAGTCCCCAAGTGTCCCTTTCCAAACAGCCATCTCAACATGGAGACCTCCAAACATGAAACCCCGTACTGGTCTTCGCCATGTGTGTGCGGCCAGTGCCACTGAACGAACTTTTGGGCCCGTGCATACAGCGGAGCATCTAGGCAATGACAGGAAGTTTGCCCAGGATTCAGAAACTGTATGGCTTCACCGCAGAACATTCATCCCATGTTTTTACCATTGCTGCAGTGGCAGCCTTCTCACTGAAGAGCGGCAGGAGCTGAGTGATTGCAGGCTGCAAGTCAACGGGGCTCTCTTCACAGGAGGCGTGGGAAGCAGACCAGGCAACAGCATCTCCCCTGACCAACTCTTCCTTTCCCCATGAGCAAAATGGCATGTTCCAGCCACTTTTTTCTCTTTGTCGCGGGCCTTGTCAAGGTTCCACTGATGGGTCGGATGTCATACGAAGTCCTCGGTACAGCCACGCTTTCCTTCCGAAGTTTCCACAGCTGGAACAGTGGTGAAGTTTTCAGGGAAATCTATGGTCCGGTGGTGTGTTTTTTTGAAGGGCTAAGGCTGATCTCCCTCTGGGATTGGCCCATGTTTGAACTGGTAGGAAACTGGAACAGGGTGATACCTGTCCCATGGAATGATCCTGTGGCTGTTGTGCTTGAGGGGTTGTGGTCAATATTATCAAGGGCCCCCACAGTTTAAAAAGCTGAAAGCGCAACTGGACTGGGCACACAACTCCCTTTCTCTTCATGTCCCACACACAGCAGTACCAGGTGATTCTCTAGGTGGAGCACCCGGGCATAAAGACACTCAGGCCCAAGTCATGCATCTGGGTAACAAGTTTTTTTTGACCTAGTCTGCGTGTGGAGGTTCAGGCCAATGTAGAGTGGTAGGGGTGGCTCAATTTCCAACGAATGTCGTGATCGACTGCTTGGTATTTGCTTGTCTCTTCTGGCTCTCTTTTTGCAGTTGAAGAGTATGATCTGTGAGGCAGTGAGACAGGCCTGGGAATCTGTGCAGTCCTGATCTTTCAAGTCAGCTCCTTTCATCAGCATGGTCACCATACTCTTGAGGTTGGGGTGAACAGAGTTCTTCTGGCAGTCAGGGGGAAAGGAGCCACTGAAGTTGAAACCACAGGGAAAGAAAGATGTCCTCCTCGCACAATCCTGGCAGCTTTTGCCAAAATTTTGCATCTCCTTTATAGTCAGTCTCCATGGCCTGTTTCAGCATTTGTTGCATGCCTTTTTCAAAGACAAAATAGCACATTTTTTCCATCACTTTGCTCTTGTGAATATGGAAAGTGCTTCAGGATTTGCTCTTAAAGCGAACTTTGTGACTTCACTCCTGATGCCAAAGTCAGCAAGACGACTTTCGTAGAGATGCCGTAGGGAAGCAAACTTGAAGAGCAATGTGCCTTCTTCCACTTCATTCTCTATGTAAGTGACCAGCTCAGCAAAAGCTCTTGCTCGGGCTTTCCTTTTCTGTTTACTGGCTCCTGTAGGTTTTCCCTGTTTTCCCGATCAGGGACCGGTGACGATTCCGCAGTCCAACCCAAACAAGCAAGATGGTACTTGGCCTCCAGTGCAATGAGGTTTACCGACACCTTCAATCCCGGTCAACAAATCTGAATCCACAGATTTTCGGGCCATTGACCTAACATTGTCATCTGCCCCCAGGGTTTTGAACTCATGCAGGAGTCCCTCTTCTTTGGTGCAAAATATGCAGCTGGTCTTGTCGAAAACATTTGTGGACGACGGCATCGGTCTTCTGGAGCAGGGGTGCTATCTCTCCCTCGCTTCTTCGCCCTTGCCAGTTTCTGTGTGTTTGAATTGGTCGTGACATGATTTGTGCCACTGTGCATGATTCCTGATCAACTTCATCCACGTCTGTGGCAGCACCAAATGCAAAAGGCACTGGCAGAGCGTTGAGTTCTCTAACTGAGTCACTTTCTCCAGGAAAGATCCATAGACAGCTGGCGCCGACTTGTCCGCTCCTGTGCATTTAGGGACAGCGAAAGTGGCTCAGAGGGTTTTTTTCTGGCAGACTGCACACGCTGACCAATCCATCACAGATGAGGACTGGGGCTCTTCAAAATCTGCAACACACAAAACAAAACAGTTAGCAGACATTGTTGCATCCTTAACTAAATACATGTACGTAAGTAATTCATGGTCATACTGTAAGCCTAATTCCATTGTAATAGAACGGTTGTCCTGGTAAATTTGAAAAGTGTGATCTTGAAGTATAAGAAGGGATGAAAAATAACAAACTAGTGGATGTATTGCATATACGGAAAATTTCTTTTGCCATTAAAGGGCGAAAACTGATTTCATCAAGATTTTTCTAAGTGAAAATTAGCCGTTATCACAAAAATGGTTCATAGAGGCTTCTGAGTAATTGGATCGTTTGTCTCCCCTCTCAAAATCATAGCTAGGAAACCCCGTAGAATGCCTGAACAAAAATTTGGTGCCTTTTATCCGGCATGTCCCCCTCCTCTTGAAATCTGGTCCTTAGCGGCCGGACTAAAGTCTCTCCCAAGCCGACTCTTGTGTTTTGAATGTTTTGTCACAACTGCTGGCACTTCAGCTCACTGTGTGCTTTATGGCCTGAGCTGCCTGCCTCCAGGTGATTCTTGTCATCACCCCCTGTGCCTCCCCACCCGTGAGGCAGACTGATCCTGCTGCTCCCGGCCACTCATGCGCTGCCCGGCCCCACAGCCCTCCACCGCAGCAAACACTCCACCCGCCCCGCGATGACCGGTCCTGCGGGAACTCTCGGGGATGCCTGAGGGAGCCGGGGCACTGCCGGGCGGAGCAGCCGGCTTGGACTGTGACCTCACACCTGCAACAGTGGTGACAGTCAGCACACAGAGAGCCACGTGCGCCCTGACACTGCTCCTACCTGCGGGGCCCACACCCTGCTTCCTGCCTCACTCACACCGTGTTTGTTTGTGGTGAACGCCAGCAGGACAAAGGTGGTGGGAAATTGAGGGCGTGGTGGTGGGCGTGGACACTGCAGCAGCAAGTGTTGGAGAGGGCAGGATCCTGCACCAGGGGCAGGATCCTGCACCAGGGGCAGGCCCACAGACCAAGCGGTGCAGGCCAATGGAACCCCCGGGCCAGTGTTGCTTGCCTTGTTGATCAAGATCGGGCCTTTTAAACAACGGCACCCCCCCTACCACTATTTGGGCACATTTTCTAGCTGTTAGGTCGCAGCCTTTATTTTTCTTGGGAAAAATCTCGTTTAAACCAATACTCCGAATCCCATTTTCTTTTCCCCCCCCCAACGCCGGGGGCTGTGGCACATCGAGGGTTTTTGGGGGGGGGGAGATTTTTCGGTTTCAATCATTGGGAAATTTTCCCAATGATCTGAAAATCAGAAAAGCCAGTGGGCGCTAGCATTTTAACTCAAAGGGTTGGGCTCTTGTGTTTTGGTCCGCGACTAATATTTTCATAAAACAATTTCGCGAAAATATTGATGCACCGCATCTGAAAACCAAAAAAAAAATATTTTTTCGTTGTTCTACTATTTTGGGTACAGCATTACGATGAACGTTTTATAATAGCAATTTAATGCAAATTACTCCCTCGAGTACAGAGCTTTATAATTTTTTTTCTGTATATTTTGGGCAGTTAAAATTTTGGGGGATGTTTTCCCTGTTTTCTAAGACAGTATGCTCGTCTGCAAAAAGCTTGTCAAAATACAAAAAGCCCAAAGCTTTGGAAAAAAAAAATAAAGAAAGCGAAATCGCCCCTTTTTCTGCGACAAAATGGTTTAATTGTGGAGGCACATGCCGCGGGGGGGCGTGGTGGCGATAGATTGTGGCGGGAAGATTGAAAAAACATTACGACTTCACGCGTCGACTCTTGCACTTCCAGGCTTTTTATCTGATTGTACACAATAAAAACAAAAATATGATGCCCAGGTATAGTCTTCTAAACATTTTTATTGATATATAATATCATAGAGTAAAATTTACTCGCCTCCTCAAATATAACCTACTTGGTTATTTGGTTTTATAAAGGTTTTTTCAGAATCAGGGTTCTATACAAAAATACATATAGAAGAAAACGTTCTTTAAATTATACTTTTGTGTTTTAAATTTCAGTGGAAAAAGCCCCTATTTTTTTTCCAGTAGACCAACTTATTATAAAAAAAGTGAGTTAAAACTGCCAGCGACCCCTGGCATTTCGATTCCCGATCTCTCTAATTTTCTGTCACTGGTTCATGTGCCCACAGAAA
>JACEEZ010016696.1:0-42500 GCA_016584305.1 Chionoecetes opilio
ATATATATATATATATATATATATATAATTATCATCTACATATCTAACTGCTGTTCTTTGATTCAGTACAAAGTTCCTTCCTTTTTCTTTCCACCTTTGATACAGCTTCCCCTCATCTGCACTAGTGATACATGAATCATAACTAATCATCCAACTCAGTAGGATAATGCATCCATATTCCTCACTGAAAAGGTGTTGTTGCAATCTTAGTGTTAGTATCATCTATGCTATCAAGAAAAACGTTATATCTCTGTAACGAAGCATTTTTAGACGAAATCTGACCAGTGGCATAGCTACGGGAAGGCAGGGGGGGGGGGCACGTGGCCCCCTTATGAGAATCCTGTAACCCCCCCACTGGCCATGGCTGCCGTATTCTGTATAATACTCTAATACCCACAACTGATCTGATCTTAGAATATACCCTTCTATGTGGCATCAGAGTGGCCCCTGAGCTCCGCTTGCCTAATGCCCCCCCCCCCCCCCCCCCCCCATTGATAGATACCTAGCTACGCCACTGCTAACAAACTAATCCAATCCTTTAACAACCCACGAACTACGTAGCAAAAAAAAAAATCTGATATCGTACCCACAATACTCTGCGACGTTGTTAATGAGTTCGAAGCACTAACAAACCCTATCCATATGAGCTTTAAAAAAATACTACGAAACTATACCAACACTATTACTAACATTTAAGACTAAGATAACGTTACAGGTCAAGAATTATTGGTCAAAGGTCAACAGGTAAGGGAGTGGGAAGGAAATAAGGGAAAAGTTTAGTGCTTCGAAGCAGTGTTCGAAGCAGTGTTGAGTTCCTTGAGTACTAATCTGGTACGAGCGAGTGCGACAGTCGAGAGCAAGCCGACGAGGGAGTAGGACGCGTGTGCAGGCAGTTGGGAGTAAGAAGAGGATGATTTTTTGCCAAACACTTTATTTTGTTGCTTTTCTTCATATTTCTGTAGCGCAAGTTAAGTAGAGGGAGTGGAAGAGAGAGTGAGAGCAAAGACCCTCTACAACGTTGTAGAGGGTCTTTGGTGAGAGGAATGAGTGGCGGATCTAGGGGGTGGCCGTATCCGAGTCAGGTCTAATGAAAATTCATCCATTTTTTTCAATGGCTATGCCATATATGCCTATATATGCCTATTCATATATGCCTATTATGTTCCTGTCCCCACACTCGATCTGTCGCCAACCTTGGCCAGTCCAGTCAAAATTTCCTGGCAGCGCTACTGTGAGTGGGAGAGGGAGGGAGGGAGAGCTTACGTGTGATTTGATTTGAGGTTGTTCAATCCTCCCTGCAAAGTAATGTCTGTTGCCTCGTTATATGTCTACCTTATATCACGTCAGATCAGCTATAGCCAGTGGCGTAGCTACGGAGGGGCACGTGACCTTCCATGAGAATCCAAAGCTTCCCAAGGTGCCCCCCCCCCCCCCCCCTTCCACTGGCCATGGCTGCCATAATCTGCTTGGACCTGTGACAGACGATATGCACTAATACCCTTCTATGTGGCATCAGAATGCCCCTGAGCCCCGCTTGTCATAGTGCCTCCTCAAACACACAGTTGTGCCTGTGCCCCCCCCCCCCCCCCCCCCCCCCCGACAGATACCTAGCTACGCCACTGAATCCTACACATTATAATTTTCACCTTCATCCATTGCTGCAAATATGATTATATTTGTAGCACAAATAATGACGTGGTTACCGTATATATGCAAGACTATTTATAAGACACGTCTGTCAATACCGTAACCCAATCGGCCACATTGGCCAATTGGGTGAACGGCGAGTATCTTAGCTATTAACAGTTACCTGTTACCGGGCGGTAGCATTCGTGAATTATTGTTATATTGATAATTAGTATATACACGGAGGTTTTCGATTTAATTGTAAGGATTAAGACGATGCAGCTATGAGAGGGAGAAAGAAAAGGTTTGGAGAGAGAGAGAGAGAGTGAGTGTGAGTGTGAGTGTGAGTGTGAGTGTGAGTGTGAGTGAGTGTGAGTGTGAGTGTGAGTGAGTGTTATTCTTGCACGTGTCACTTTTTCATAATTTCTTTTTCATCTCGTCCACACCACATTTCTGTTTGATACAACATGCTCACGTGTAAGCCTCGCAGTACCATCCTCCTCCTCTTTCATCGGGAGTGGAATGCGGCGTTCGTAGGGCGTACAGATGCGATAACGAGATAAGATATCGCACGACCTCGTTTTCGTTTTCACTGAACCCTCAACCTGATAACGTGGAGAGGAATAGACACACCGAAGATTATGAACTTTATATTTCCTCTGACCATGGTTCAATAAGGTCTCTCCGGTGTAGTGATGTTGGCCGAACACGTATCATGACGCTTTGGCTCAATAATCTATTGAATATGAATGATGAATTCGTTTAGAATGAATATGATGAATATGATTTGGAATGAAATGCGTGATGTGTTTCCATACGATGGGAATACATAGCGTGGACCATTGAAGCTGAATAGTATTACTTGATATAAATGTATACCTGAACAGAATATTTTAAGCACATAATGATCTGTTCTTTGCCGCGATGACTCTCTTTAGAACATAAAAAAGCTACAACCCACATATCTACCTTGTACTTATACTCGTACTTATCTCTTTGCCTACCAACCCGCAAGGACACATAAGATTGATTTTGCTACTCACCTCAAACTGGAGCCACGGAGGGAAGGCCCAGCGAGGGTCTGGGCAAGCGGCAGAGTACCTGTAATCCAGGTTATCCCCCCTCCTTCCATCCCTTCCTCGCTACGGCCCTGCGCGCGCCGCTTGGTTGCTTGGGTAACATGTGGACGCGAACAATCTGTGATAGACCACCACAAGGCACAAGCTGAAATCCAGTGTGTGGTGGTGCATGGCGGGAGGGAGCGTGTTCCGCGCCACACTGCCCATTGTCACACTTCCCACCTGCCCGGCCACTCGGTGGGGATTGAACATTCTGGTATGATTATTGTACGAATAATTTCAGTATAAAATATTTAACGTCAAACGCAATATTTTTCTTCACATCATCAATATTTTTAGTGATTTTTGCGGTGTATCAAATCAGTTGCAATGTGTGGATTACATTGAATATATTCATTCATTATTGATTGAATTATTTGTATAATATATTCAGTGACGTGTGGCACTGGTTTCCTACCGATCTTTTGCATACCATTGATCCACACTCTTGTATGAAAATTGCATTCCTTCCGAACTTTGTTATTGTTGGTATATAATATATTAGTACTATAATCGTTGTTTTCATTTTCACTTGATACAATGATTAAATAATAATAATAATAATAATAATAGGAATGATAATGACAATAGTGCTAATGATACTATCGTCTACTACTAATGATAAGAATAAAATGACTATCACAATGATCATAATCATTGTTCGGGACGGAATAATCATAGGGATACCATTTAGCATGTGTTCCCCCTCGCTGATATCACGATTGCTGACGCTGCACCTCTCACGTGATTGCATTTCTTCCTGTTTCGTCATATATTATGCCTGAACGCCTTTTTTTATGTTCTGGCATGCCTGTTTTTTTCCCCTTCATGTTTACCTGCGTGTAGGGGCACCGCTTCTATTTCCTGCATCGCTGTGCTTCATGATTCCGCTACGTCGCATTACCTTCTTTTCCTTACCATTGTTCCTCGCAGTGCCTTTCTTTTTATTCTCGTGTCATGCGTTGCTGATGTTTGTGTCTCTGAAGAGTGTCTGGACTTCATGTATTTATATATGTGCTTACTGCTTGTGTGTGTGTGTGTGTGTGGTGTGTATGTGTGTGTGTGTGTGTGTGTGTGTGTGTGTGTGTGTGTGTGGACGTTTGTTTTGTATGCCTATTATGTTCCTGTCCTTAATGCTTTTTTTTTTCTCTACTTTCTAACTCAGTCATTTCTATTGATTTTATTAATCTCATCCTCTTATTCCTTCCTTAATTTTTGCACTCAGTCATTTCATTTCTCTTTCTTTTAATTTTTTTTTTTAACTTTTCTTTTTTAATTCTTTCGTATTTTCTATTTATTACTTTTTCACAGTTTTTTCAGTATCTTTTGAATTTAGTCGCTTTGTTTTATTCATTTATCTTAAAATAAATTCTTCTTCTTCTTCTTATTATTATTATTACCATTATTATCATTTGAAGCAACTCTGTACACAAAGCTTAGTTAGCTCTCAGCCTCGAGATGATTGGCTGAACTTATTTGTTCCCACGCTGCTGTTGTTGGTGGAGGGTGCGAGGACGCCTCGGCTCGCCTCGCCAGCCGGCAGCCGCGATGTAATGTTTGCATATTTGCCATTGTACGTATGTCACAAAATACTTGATATGGAAATCCATCCATTGACAGCTGAGTGGTTGTGGCAAAGAAATATCTTAACAAAGCAATCATAAACCTTAAACTAGATTGCATGAGTTTGAGAGAAAAAAAAGTTGTATAGAGAGTCTTATGTATCTTATTATTTTATGTTGAGTTTATACATGACAACTGTATAGATAAAAGATGGCATCTAACAGTGTTCTCTTGAATAAAATCTTGTCATCGAAATTTCAATCAAGCAAGCAGAAAGGAATGGGGGATACAGATTTTTCTATTCCAAATTATATGCGCCGATAATGGCAAATGGCAGCAATACGCCATGGAAGTTCGCCTTTTAAGATCCATAACATCTGGGGATATAAATCTCCTTATATTTATTTGTTACTATAATTCGTGTTATTTTATTCATATTGGTGGTTTTGAGCTTTGTTTGATACATTGGTAATCCACAACCATTTACTGACTATTGGTAGAGTAATAAATCATGTATTAATGACGGACCCAAACTACAACGAAAATATGTACATAAGGGGGAGGCCAGCCTTCTCGAAGAGCAGCCTTACAACGTCTGCCAATGAGCGGAGAGATTAGCTATAAGCTCAGTCAATAACCTGGAGGCTGAGAGCCAGCCATGAGTGTAAACGCGCCCTCGCCTCACTAAACAGAATGCTAACAATGATTGACTGTCGTGATGGACTGATGAAAGAGTGAAAGGCAAGTGTTGTGAAAGGAGTATTTTGAGGAAAAAGTAGGGAAGTATGAAAGGAGAGAGAGGAGGACGAAGAGTAAAGGAATTATGAGAGAGAAGAGAGAGAGAAGAGAGAGAGAGAGAGAGAGAGAGAGAGAGAGAGAGAGAGAGAGAGAGGAGAGAGAGAGAGAGAGAGAGAGAGAGAAGTAATTGGATGTAATTATTGGAAAACTTGAATGAGTAGTGTACGTATATATATATATAATATATATATATACTATATATATATATATATATATATATATATATATATATATGTATATATATATATATATATATATAATATATATATATATATATATATATATCTACGTATACATATATATGAGGCGAGGTGGGCGGCGAGAGGGAATGGCAGGCTGGGACGGGTGTTTGCCTTGGTAACCGGGGTGCCACTCTTCTTTAGGATGTCGGGGCTGATGGCGTGGTTCTGGAGCGAGGATGTCTGGCTGCCTCCCGGCTACACCTGGCACTACCTCACCCACTCCACGCACTTCAACTTCCCTGTCTTCGCGGATGCCTGGACGTATCCCTTCGCCATTGCTGCCATTTTCATCTTCCTTCGCTACCTTGTACTCAACCCATTGGTGTTTGCGCCTCTTGCACGTATGCTGGGGGTCAAGGACGCACGCCCTCGCTCCCCAGCTCACCACGAGGCCCTGGAGATAGTCTTTAGGTGGTACCGCACGCGCCCCTCACCGGAGGCGCTCACGGAGGCGTCCACGGCTAT
The DNA here is from genome assembly GCA_016584305.1 of Chionoecetes opilio. NCBI lineage: Eukaryota > Metazoa > Arthropoda > Malacostraca > Decapoda > Majidae > Chionoecetes > Chionoecetes opilio. The sequence continues at coordinate 5,813 of JACEEZ010016696.1, forward strand.
GGGATGGAGCCAGCGACAGGTGGAGCGGTGGCTGCGCCAGCGCGCTGCCGTCAGCAAGACGACCTCCCTCACAAAGTTCTGCAACCTGGCATGGGAGGCCACTTACTACATCTCGTACACTATACTGGGCGTGGTAGTGCTGTGGGATACGGAATGGCTATGGAACATAGACCATTGCTTCTATGGGTTCCCGGAGCAGAGCCTGGATGAATGGGTGTGGATTTATTACATGGTGTCTCTGGGCTTTTACTGGAGCATGACCATCACCCATTTCTTCCAGCACCGCCGAAAGGATTCTATGCAGCTCTTCGTGCACCACTTGGTCACCATCTTGCTCATCTCCTTCTCGTGGGTGGTGAACTTCGTGCGCATGGGGACATTGGTGCTGGTCGTGCACGAGTGCGGCGACATCCCCATGCTGCTCGCCAAGATATGCAAGCTGTGTGGGTCTCAGCGAGGCATGGATGGGTTCTTTGTGGTATTTTTGATTCTGTGGCTGTGTACAAGAGTCGGCCTCTACCCATTCTGGATTATGCGGACCACGCTCTTCCGTGCTCACGTAATTCTGAAGATGTGGTACCCTATATACTATATATTGAACGGCCTGATGCTAGGCCTACTGGTGATCCACATCATGTGGACCTACCTCATCCTCAGGATTGTGGTGCGCATGCTGCTGTTCAAGGAGGTCTCTGATGTACGATCCTCCTCCGAGGGTTGGGACGAGGAGGACGACGACGACACCAAGAAGGAGACGTAGGGGGTCGTAGCGTTCCCATTTCCCAATGCACTCGATAGTTCCGTTCCCCTTTCTTCCCGTTTTGTGCCTCCACGGCGAACTGTAGCTCTAGTGTAGCTGCTGATTTTTTTTTTGTCCGACTGCACAAGTCGATGCACGTGAGCGACAAGCACCTTCATATCACAACAGCGTCCAAATGAATCCCCTAGATTAAGCATATCATTGCGTGCACAATCTTTTATAAGAAAGGACCGTTCCTGACCGGTGGCCGGCGCCCATGGCACAGAGTTACCATGTCTGGGGCCTCGCGGAGCTACCTCCCTGCTGCAGGTAACTCGTCTCCTCACTACAATTTCGCTCGCCGATCAGCCCCTGTGGCTTTGTGATATGTACATTTTGCTATTATTGATTTGTTTTATTAGTTAATATTCGTCCTTCTGGAGTACAAAGACTCGCGGCCGCTGTAACGCTTGTCAGGCCTCGCTGATCTCTGGGTACTGTACCGTTACGTTGGCAGGGGACCTCCTTTTCCTTATCCCTATCCCTGCCCGCCGCCCCTTGAATGTATGTCATTGCCAGACATCTTGGAATCCACATAGGTATCACTGTGCATGGCACTAACGCCAATCTCAATACTGACCATCTTGGTAGGGTAACTATAGACGGGGGGATACCCAAGATGGACGGCCATGACCTTATTCTGCTATGAACTGATGAAATGTCTTACCAAAGAATATTCTTTGTTTGTTACGATCCGACTTTGTGTTTGAGATGCAAGAGTGCAATCGCCGATCAGTGTTCGAATCGGAAATGCTGTGTGAAACGACAACTGTGGGTTAGAACGACCCATCTCTTCGGCTGTGACTGTTGCCGCGGGCAAGAGGTTTCAATGAATGACTGTAGTACTCATAACGATGTTGGTGCTCTGGCACTCATGACAGTGCAGATTGGCATTGGGATGGAGTGAGGAGGGAAGGAATAGCGCGTAACTCGTTCTTGAAGTCAAAGATCAAAGCTTAAACTGTTCACTTAGACGTTACAGCTTTGTTTGGTGCTGTCACGTGAATTACCCAGGTGAATGCCATAACAGAGCGCATTCAGCAATGGAAATCAACAAAGTATAGATAAGATAAGTCCCGTGCACTTAACCAGGTTCTCTTGAGATTCTTAGTAGGATCTTATTTTCTATCTTTATTGCCACCGCCTTCCCTTTCTGGAGTCTCTTCTCAGGGAGCAGGGATGAGGGTGGTCCACACGTCCCCTCCCTTCCTGCAATATGTTGGCACCCTAGCTCGGACGCCGACCTTGTTTATAACATTTCATTACTATAATGTGTGATGTGATGCGATGTGTGCGCGTGTGTGTCCCAGTATCTGTCAATATCACTGTGTGTCCGTCTCGCCTTTGCCTTTCCCCCCGCCCCCCATCTCTCGTGTGTGTGTGTGTGTGTGTGTGTGTGTGTGTGTGCGCGTGCGTGTGCGTGCGTGCGTGCGCGCGTATGCACCCACAATTCTCTTGTTATTTTTCTTCTTTGCAATAAAAGTCAAATGCCTACCTCGTTTCATTCTTGTATCCTTGAAATTCTTATTCGTTGTCCACACTCCTCACCTCACTGATCATCCTGTCACTAGCACTGTCACTATTTTTTACCACTACCTGCTGCTACTGATACTACCACAACAACAACTACAACAATAACAACTACTTCTAGTAATACAACAAGTAGAATTGCAACAACACATGCAAAAACAACAGTAAGCAACAGTGTACCCCTGCTACTACTCCTTCTCCTCCTCCTACTACTACTACTAACCCTCCTTCACGTGATGTCTGCACGGTCAGCCATGTTGTTGATTCACCTCATCGATATTGCTGATAAGGCACTATACCCCAAACACCATCGGATTGCTTAGTGTGGTGTGTCGTCTCACGTTGCGAGGAGGATATGGAGGGAGGGAGGATGGAGGAGAGGAAAAGGATAGGTTCTTGGGGTGATAGGGAAGGGGAAAAGGTGATAGAGTAGCGAGGTGGCGGTTAGTTAAAGTGTTGGTGGCGTGGCAGGGGTAGTGCTTAAAAAAATGACGAGTGTCGTGTTTTTGCTCGTATGCAGGGTCGCCGAGAGAATTGAAATGTGCCGGGGCAGGACTAGTTTGGGGCCCCCATTCCTGCAGTAGGTAAAGGTAGAGTTGGGGGGCGTACGTAAGGCGACCAGAGTCCCGCTTTTAGGCGGGACAGTCGCTTTTTCAGCGTCCGTTCCGCTTTTTTAAATGTTAGTAAAATATCCCGCTTTATTTTACGATTGTCCCGCTTTTTTGTGCTACTATATTGCCCAACTTTTAATGGAATACTGATATATTATTCAACTTTACTATTTCACCAGCTGGTAACTTTATAGTGTACTCGTGCTCGTGATGTACTCGACGCCCTTACGTCATATGATACAGGATCGGAGTTCGCTTTGAGAAGTCTCTCACCGAGTCACTGTCCACCCCCGTCGGGCCGGCGACGGTTCGTGTTTGATGAGCAGCCTTCGCTTGAGGTGCTGCCAGTGTGTCACTGTCACTCACTTTAGGGAAGGCATAGACTAGAGTTCAGATTTTTTATCACGATGTCAAAGAGAAAGTGCACATTCAATGAGCGTTTGCAGTCTGAATATCTATTAATATGTAGACATAAGACATTCAACAGCTTAGAAATAGCCTGCATTCAAATGAACTGCTGATCAGAAATAGTTTCATCCACTAGAGTGATAAGACATGATACACAATACACATACAGGATGTTTCACTATTGTTGAAACAAAACGATCGGGCACAAATCAAGGACCATAAATGATAGAGTAATGGTGATTACATTTATTGAAAGGTAAAAGAATAACATTTTAGGATCTGCAACCATTTAGCCTCAAACATGAACCAAAAATGTCAGGAGCCCTAGAGGACATGTTCCAGATGTCCGCCGTTCACTCGAAGGCATTGTTGAACGCGCCGTGCAAAGTTGTTGATAACGCGTGCACATTCCTCCTGGGAGATCGCCTGAATCTTCTCAGTGATGGCCGCCTTCAATGCAGCAATGGTGCGAGGGTTACCCTGGTAGATTTTGTCCTTGAGGAATCCCCAGAGGAAGAAATCTGGGGGGTTCAGGTCAGGCGAGTGAGGTGCCCACTCCACTTCAGCTTTGCGGCTGACGAGACGCTCACCAAACTATTCACGGAGCTAGGCCATGGTGACATACGTTAGCAGTGTGTGGAGGATCGCCAACCTAGATGAGGAGGAACAGTGGTTCCAGCAGGATGAAAACTGAGGCAAAGCTGAAGTGGAGTGGGCACCTCAGTCGCCTGACTTGAATCCCCCAGATTTCTCTGGGGGTTCCTCAAGGACAAAATCTACCCCAGGGTAACCCTCGCACCATTGCTGCATTGAAGGCAACCATCACTGAAAAGATTCAGGCGATCACCCAGGAGGAATGTGCACGCGTTATCAACAACTTTGCACGGCGCGTTCAACAATGCCTTCGAGTGAACGGCGGACATCTGGAACATGTCCTCTAGGGCTCCTGACATTTTTGGTTCATGTTTGAGGCTAAATGGTTGCAGATCCTAAAATATTATTCTTTTACCTTTCAATAAATGTAATCACCATTACTCTATCATTTATGGTCCTTGATTTGTGCCCGATCGTTTTGTTTCAACAATAGTGAAACACCCTGTAAATATGTGTAATTATTACAAAAAATACAAGAAAAGCAATAACCAAACACTAAATTGATAATATAACTCTGAAATACATTCAAATGCACTGTTGATCAGAAATTGTTTCATCCACGAGTGATAAGACATGCACACATGTGTAATTATTACAAGGAATTCAAGAAAAGCAATAACCAAGCACTAAATTGATAATAATGTAACTTAGAAATACATTCAAATGCACTGTTGATCAGAAATAGTTCATCCACTAGAGTGATATGACCATGGAGGTAGGATAAGAGGAGAGGCCCTGCTAGCGCCGCTCTTCACCAGAAAGTGAGGTCCAACAGTCTGGCTGATGCCCCGCCCAGGATTGGCAGAAACCCGCTTGTCACAACGCGCTGTACGGTATTTCCATTGAGGTTGGATTCCGTATTACGCATATGTATTATTATATTACAACTTTTATTTAAGACATAAATTATAAATACATTAAAAAGTAAAATATAAGTACAAAAATGATAATAGTTAAATGACTATGTACGTGGAGAGAGGAAGAGAGAGGGAGAGAGAGATGTGTGTGTTTGCTACTGGCCAGTGAAGTGAATTAGTTTTGTGTATATTTGGCGACTCCTAACTCTAACTCTGTCCTGCAACTTGCCAGTGATCTGTTTCCCAGTATAGTGACACCTCACCTGCAAATATTTTTCGGCAACTGCCTTAGTTAGTAAGTGTACGTGATTTAAATGGGGCTCTGTGTCAAACATGTGATCACTAAGATTAATGAATATGCTTTTACTGACGTAAGTCTACAAGACAGCGCTTACCACCTTATGGAAGTTCACTCTCCCCAGTGTAAAATGTGGAGCTTTTGTGCTGGCCATGATTTCTCTAAAAAGTTTTTCACTTGTAACACAAATGTCTATTACGTCGCCTGTCGAATATATTAATCTCCCTTTGGTTTTTTAAGGTTGATAAGGGAGTGGATGGAGGAGGCAGTGGCGTCTCTCAAGGTCAAAGTGTCAATACAGGCCTCGCAATGCAAAGATTTGCCAAGACTGTGCACGACGAAGCCGACAATGTAGGCAACAATTTTGTTGGAGCACTTTGATAAGTGTGAAGCAGTGGGAATATACATGTAATCATTTTTCTCTACATTATCTGATTTAGTTGTTTCATCTTTAACTCTACTTTTAACAAGAGAAGTGTTTATGATCTTTACTGAATGCTGAGCCACTGCATCATTACACTGGCTAGGTACAGTTAGTATTGGTACAAATTCCAGGGGGAGGCAGTTACCACTCGTAATATCTGGCATATCATTACGTACCAGCAACTTCTTATTGGCAGCAGAAAACTTGTCTGACTGGGGGATTATTATTGCATCCTCCCATACGCCTTAATTTTCCCAAAAAACAGTTCTGTATGGTCTTTACTTAATTCATACGTCATTAAAAACTTAACAGCGTTGCACCAGTAGATGCAATTAAGTTTTCATGTCGATCTGAAAACACAGTATACAAAAAATTAATCCAAGAAAGCCAGTTTTTCGATTTGACTTCTGAATCTCCTATCCATCAGATAATTTAAGTGATCTAATATAGTTAATGCTTTCACCAAAAAATATTTAAAATTATCTGAATTTTCCTTTTGAATTGGAGACTTGTAGCCACTTTCATTCAAATTCCTGGAATTCATTATGTCAAAAACAGTGTTGAACATCATAATGAAATTTATAGTCGCTTCACAGCCCTCAAAATTACTAATTTGTTCCTGCAGACAAAATCTCAATGAATTAGCAACTGATTCACTGAGTAACTGTGCTGCTAATTTAACATTAATTTTTTTTCTTCTCTACGCAACATGTAGCAGCTCTCAGTTTATTCCCTCAATGAAGCTGTTCGTGGTCTTGAAGTTCATGCAACCTTTCAATGAAGTCCCACTTCACTAAATTTCCACTCTCATCGACCAATACCTTCTTATCACCAAAAGAGTTCCTCGCAAGTTTCAACATGTGACAAGGATCTAGAAGCACACACACTGGTTGCTCTGTCACTGGGTGTTTAAAAGCTGATTCAATACTGTCAAATGCAAAACTACACCCAAGATTATTAATCATGGCTATATTGGATGCTGTGCCGTCACAAGTTAAAGAAATAACTGTGACGCCTGCAGAATGCAGCTTTGTTAAACATTGCATGACTAAATTAGCTATCTCCGCAGCACCAAGTCCTGCAATTAGGAAATATCCAACCGGCAACTTCCACATGCCATTCACTGACACATCCATGAATGTTAGAGTCAGGGCAAGGGAGCGGCTGCTACCACCTGCTTTCTGTCAATCCTTGTATGGCCGCCTGCCGACCAGAATGACCTAACATTACTTTTCCGTGCCTCGGTCTCTCCTCTTATCCTACCTCCATGGATAAGACATACACATATGTGTGATTATTACAAAAAATTCAAGAAAAGCAATAACCATGCACTAAATTGATAATAATGTAACTTCGAAATACATTCAAAAGCACTTTTGATCAGAAATAGTTCATCCACTACCTAGTGATAAGACATGATACACATACAATAAAAGCAATAAACAAACACTAAATTGATAATAATATAAATAAAATCATACAATACATCAAGATTACATACAGAATACATATATGGCACATTAATTTTACAAACAATGGCGCTTTCCTTGCTTTCCTCTTGGCAAACTTATGAAGCACAACATCAAAATCAAGAGATCTTGTAGGTTGAAACTCAATACCGAGTCTAGCCAAGTCCACAAGTCGTGTTTGGGTCATTGTTGTTCGTAGGATTTTTTTTATCAGCTTGAGTTTGCTGAATGAGCGCTCTGCAGAGGCGACAGTGGCAGGGATTGTTAGCAGAATGCGGAGGCTGACAGATACATTTGGGAAGAGCCCTTCTAGTCTGCACTCTGTCAATCAATTCAAAAGCTGCAATGGCTTAGTTGGTTCTGCCCAAAATTTGAGCGATGAACTGTTGATAGGTGCCTCATTTCCATCACGATATCATGACTGATATCGGCAGGATACTTATCTGCCAGTGATTTTGATTTAAGTTCCAGCTCCTCTGCTGATATTGTTAGGTACTTCCAGAGGAAACTGAAGTTTTCAGAAATATTCTTGGCAGCTTAGAATTTAACAGTCAGTCCACCAATTAATTATATCCAATAATACATAAAACACAGACATTTTGAAAAATGCTTCTTCAGGTAGCTCATCTGCTTTATTTTGTTCTGATAAATCTGTACCTGCTGTGCCATCACCATCATCATGAAATCTTCTTTTGCGTTTGGGTCCAGATGCTTTACCACGACCGCAATACAGTTTCACCTCGATGTCCAGGTTTGAAGCAGCTAGTTTTGCTTCTTTCCACTTAGCTTTCCAGTTATTTCGGAGATCTGTCAGTTCTACAAGCAAGCCCTCTATGTTTGATGGGCCATATGGGTCCATCAAAGCCTTAATGGGCCCCCCCAGGATCCCATGGGCCCCGGGGTAAATGCCCCGCAGACCCCCTCTCGGTGGGCCTGCTCGTATCCATAGGTTCTAGGTAGCGGGAGTAGCAGAAAAGGGACAGGACGGACGGTGTAGTGGTGGGGAGGACAAAAGTAGGGGAGGGAAGGGGAGTTATCATTATCAGGGCCAGTGAGCCATGCCACCTGTCTCCTCGTCCTCGCTGCTGCTGCCATCGTCTTTGCTGTAATGTTGTTCTTATTCTTCCGATGTATGCTTATTTATTCATCTCTCTTCGCCTCCCCCCCTCTCTCTCTCTCTCTCTCTCTCTCTCTCTCTCTCTCTCTCTCTCTCTCTCTCTCTCTCTCTCTCTCTCTCTCTCTCTCTCTCTCTCTCTCTCTCTCTCTCTCTCTCTCTCTCTCTCTCTCTCTCTCTCTCTCTCTCTCCGCTTTTTGTTACACTTTCACAAGCCGTATCTGCTGCCACTAATGCATTTCAGTCTTTCTCTCTCCCGTTCACCGCTTTCCCGTCTCCGTATTGGTTACACCTCGTATTACTCTGTGCGTGAGTTTCGTGTATTGTGCGTTCATTATTATGCAACTATACTGAACCCTCGCCTTCATTCATATGCATCACTTCGCGCTCATTTCAGATTCCCCCCTTCCTATACTTTCCCTTTTCGAGTATGTATACTGTACTGTGCATACCTGTCCACGCGTACATGGCTTGGGTATACAACTGGATGTTGGATGTATTATTCTGCTGCCGTTATTATGATTATATTATTATTGTTTATTATTTTGCAGTATTTTTCAGCTAGGCTGAGTTAATCCACTTGTTGAATAAAGCTCGACGTTTTTCTCATCGTAATATGTTTAGATAGCTTTGTTATTATTTATATTTGAATACATTTTCCTTACATCGTTTACCTTGTGAACATCTCAGAGGTAAGGGGATCGAACACACGCGGTGGTTTGGTCTGCCTCTGACTGGCGCTTTCCTTACCACTGTGAGATGACATGCCACCCTTGGTCTTGGTACTTATGATCAGATTATTCTTGTTGCATCACGCGAAATCGTTGTTAGTCTCGAGAATAATTATTGTTTAAGTCACATGCCAAACCAAGAAATTTTGTCTAATTCTAGTGTTAGTCCTAGGCAAAGACGTTCAGTTTAGGCTCAGCAACATTGCTTTACTAGTTTACTCAAGTCGTTTCATTAGTCGCGCCCAAAGCCGTTTGTTTCACTTGAAAAATCTGGATATTTTCACGTGTATGTGTGTGAGAGAGAGAGACAGAGAGAGGTGGCGTGATGTTCGAGTAGGGGAGTAGAGCTGACGATGTGATAGATACGTTATCGCCGCACGCCCCCGTGACTGGGTCCCCCTCCCTCACCGTTACGACCTGTTACTCCCACGTCTGCATATGCCTCACTCTCTCCCCCTCCGCTTATGTATGTAGCCTACACCCTCACGTGTTTACATTGGTAAGTGTACATAACAGTAGTAAATCGATAACAGCATTTCGCGTTGTGTGTGTGTGTGTGTGTGTGTTGCCTATCACTCCCCCATCACCCCCTCGCCCCTGTATGCCGCAGCACATTGGACCTCCTTTGTATCCCCCACTCTACCCCCATCACCCATGACCAGCCCCTCTTCCTGCTATCGCTCACTCCTCATCACCACTCCCTACCATTTCCGTTTACCAAGGATAACACCATCATCACCCTCAGTCATTGCATCACCATTAATCACTCACTATTAATACATCATCATATTTTTTCACCTCCTTCACCACCCATTTTATTTTCCATCACTACCATTACATCCCTTGCACTTCTATCACCACTCATCACTCATCACGACCAGTATAGTAGTAACACGCCAGCAATACTCATCACTTCTCAACATGCCGTATCATCACCCAATCTATCCGTTCCTCCCCATCACCTATCATCACTCATCATCGTCCACCTAACGAGACTCAAAGGTTCACGAATGACTGAAATACTTAGGGAGGAGAAGGCCTGCATCGAGTAATTACACTACTACGAGTAATATTCACTACACGAGTAATTTTCAGACATTTTTGTTTGTTACCTTTTGCATCACATTGTTTTTCCCTTTCGTCAACTGATAAAAGTTGTATTGATAAAATCATCAGCATAGATCTATGATTGTATCAGATCCACAGTCATTTTCTTTTCATTAGAATTATCAGAAAATACACTTAACTCTGAACACAACTTAGTCATCCACGCCCACTGCCTTGGGAAGTATACGGTTACGAAGAACTCTTGATTCTGCGTCGACTGAACTTCTCATGAACAAATTGTTAGATGTTTCTTGAACTTGGTGCTAGTACCTCATGAGGTGCTGAATTTTATGTAAGGTGTACTGAATAATGGATTTCAGTCAAGTGCGCAATGATATATGTAAACAAATGAGTTGGGCTAAACATAATGCGTTGCCTCAGAAACAATTACTTTTCTCACCACTCAGCCTTTCAACTGTCACTAAGAGTAATTTTGTCTGATACTGGCGTCTCTGATGTCTGAATAAAACGATTCATAAACCACGATTTCCTATTACACAATTCCACTTTGTGATCGAATGCTAAACAACGTAAACCTGACGTCGAGGGATGCAGGTCAGGCCTGCTCCTTCCTAAGTATTTCAGTCATTCGTGAACCTTTGAGTCTCGTTAGGTGGACGATGATGAGTGATGATAGGTGATGGGGAGGAACAGATAGATTGGGTGATGATACGGCATGTTAAGAACATAAGAAAATAAGGAAGCTACAAGAGGTCGTGAGACCTACACGTGGTAGTTCCTGTTACTTAACACTTCTACCTACATCCTACTTTCATCCCCATCCATGAAATTGTCTAGCCTCATTTTAAAACTCCCTATTCACTCCGCACTAACTACCTGTCTACTGAGTCCATTCCAATCATTTACCACCCTATTTGTGAACCAGTTTCTCCCTATTTCTTTTTAAAATCTACGCTTTTCCAGTTTGAATCCGTTACTTGTTCTACCCTGATTACTAGCCGTAAGAACTTTTCCTACATCTCCTTTATTGTATCCCTTTAACCACTTAAAAACTTCTATCAGATCGCCCTTTACTCTACGCCTCTCGAGTGAGTGTAAATTTAATAGTTTCAATCTCTTCTCATAACTAAAGTTACGCATCCCATGAATCATTTTGGTCATCCTTCTCTGCACTGATTCTAACACGCCTATATAATAATAATAATAATAATGATTTTATTATCCATCCTGTAATACGGAGACCAAAAGTGAACCGCATAGTCTAGGTGAGGCCTGACTAGAGCCAAATAAAGCTATAGAATAACCTCAGCACTTCTACTTTTAACACTCTTGGTAATGAATCCTAACACCCTATTAGCTCGATTTCTAGCCTCAATAAATTGTTTCCTAGGACAGAGGTCTGAGCTAACCCGCACACCCAAATTTGTCTCACTTTCTGATTTTTCAGCGATACATTGCGTATGGTGTATCTATTACCAGGATTTTTTCGACCAACATTAATTACGCTACACTTATCAATATTAAATTCCATCTGCCACCTGACTACCCACTCGTTTAATTTATCTAAGTCTCCCTGCAATACGTTTACATCAGACTGTGATCCAATAATCCTACCTACTTTAGTATCATCAGCAAACTTGCTGATATCACTACAAATCCCACTGTCTAAGAAGTTGATGTAAATAATAAAATTGTAATGGACCCAAAACAGACCCTTGTGGAACCCCATTTGTTACTTGGCCCCATTCAGGGGTTTTATCAGTTGACGACACACACACGCACACACCAAAGTATGTTGATAGTTCAGTGTTATGTGTGTGTGTGATAAAGAGGCTTCTTACAAACTTCTGTTTAGGCGGCTCTGTTACCACTACCTTAGCCTTACAGGGAACACCCTTTTTTTTCTTCTTTTTTTTTCCTCCCAACGCAGCATCATGTTACTTCAATGGGCGCCGAGTGAAAGTTCTGGGTCCCCTGACAGGTAACACTCGCGAGCACGCTCCGCCACACGGTGGACGACCGGCCATCAGCTTCCTGTTCTGATATGTGTGTATGTGATCACGCTAGAGATGAGGTTTCCAAACTCTGTTTGCGGACATGCGTCGGGTCTTCATAATGATCACGCCAAAATTTAGAGAGGCAATTTCCATTTTGTGAGTCTAGGAGAAAAGTACAGTGAGAGGACTGAAATGGCTTTTACCATATTCCACAACCTATCTATATGGGCCATGATCTTGTGCACTCCAATGTCTAAAGGCGGCGTCACACTAGCACTTTTTCCGTCTAGTTAGTCGAACTTCGTCGCTCTGACTAGTTAGTCCGTCTGCATCAGTCAAGTCTGAGGCAGTCGCTCGTGATCGTCTTTGTCTGCAAAGTTGAAGTCAACTTTCTTAGTCAAATCAAAATCCATAGTGATTACTTTAAAGATATTCGATATAAATCAGTAAGTTTTTGCAAATTATAATTCAATACGTTTAGAAGTATTATAAATATTCAAGTGACTATTGTAGTACATGTAGATACATTTAAAAGCCGGTTCTATATAACAGCCAACAGTTTCTCGCATGACTCGATTGAAAAGATTTACTACAAAGAGTCAACTCACCGAACACACCCTGACACACAGTGGTGTTAAGAATTATGAATGTTTAGAATGTGGGACAAGATTTGCTAGAAAGAGTCAGCTCACCAAACACACCCTGACACACAGTGGTGTTAAGAATCATGAATGCCTAGAGTGTGGGAAAAGATTTACTACACAGAGTGACCTCACCACACACACCCTGACACACAGTGGTGTTAAGAATTATGAATGTTTAGAGTGTGGGAAAAGATTTACTACAAAGAGTGACCTCACCACACACCCTGACACACAGTGGTGTTAAGAATTATGAATGTTTAGAGTGTGGGAAAAGATTTACTACAAAGAGTGACCTCACCAGACACACCCTGACACACAGTGGTGTTAAGAACCATGAATGCCTAGAGTGTGGGAAAAGGTTTTATACCCGTTCTGAACTCACCAGACACACCCTGACACACAGTGGTGTTAAGAATTATGAATATTTAGAGTGTGGGAAAAGATTTACTACAAAGAGTCAACTCACCGAACACACCCTGACACACAGTGGTGTTAAGAATTATGAATGTTTAGAGTGTGGGAAAAGATTTGCTACAATGGGTCACCTCACCACACACACCCTGACACACAGTGGTGTTAAGAATTATGAATGTTTAGAGTGTGGGAAAAGATTTGCTACAATGGGTCACCTCACCATACACACACTGACACACAGTGGTGTTAAGAATTATGAATGTTTAGAGTGGGAAAAGATTTGCTACAATGGGTCACCTCACCACACACACCCTGACACACAGTGGTGTTAAGAATTATGAATGTTTAGAGTGTGGGACAAGATTTGCTAGAAAGAGTCAGCTCACCAAACACATCCTGACACACAGTGGTGTTAAGAATCATGAATGCCTAGAGTGTGGGAAAAGATTTACTACAAAGAGTGACCTCACCTCACACACCCTGACACACAGTGGTGTTAAGAATTATGAATGTTTAGAGTGTGGGAAAAGATTTGCTACAATGGGTCACCTCACCATACACACCCTGACACACAGTGGTGTTAAGAATTATGAATGTTTAGAGTGTGGGAAAAGATTTGCTACAATGGGTCACCTCACCACACACACCCTGACACACAGTGGTGTTAAGAATTATGAATGTTTAGAGTGTGGGAAAAGATTTACTACAAAGAGTGACCTCACCAGACACACCCTGACACACAGTGGTGTTAAGAATCATGAATGCCTAGAGTGTGGGAAAAGATTAACTACAAAGAGTGACCTCACCTCACACACCCTGACACACAGTGGTGTTAAGAATTATGAATGTTTAGAGTGTGGGAAAAGATTTGCTACAATGGGTCACCTCACCATACACACCCTGACCAAAACAGTGGTGTTAAGAATTATGAATGTTTAGAGTGTGGGAAAAGATTTGCTACAATGGGTCACCTCACCACACACACCCTGACACACAGTGGTGTTAAGAATTATGAATGTTTAGAGTGTGGGGAAAAGATTTACTACAAAGAGTGACCTCACCAGACACACCCTGACACACAGTGGTGTTAAGAACCATGAATGCCTAGAGTGTGGGAAAAGGTTTTTAACCCCATTCTGAACTCACCAGACACACCCTGACACACAGTGGTGTTAAGAATCAGAATGCCTCCTAACCTAACCCAAAACTTAACCTCACTTATCTGAATTTAGAAAATTCATTGCACAAAAAACAAACATACAGACACAGGAAAGCACAGCTAAAGAAACGGCAATAGAAGTAATAAGTACCTACATTTCCTATTTCGGTAACTATGTTTTTGGGTGCATAATCCGCAGAAGTTGGCGGGCTCCACAAGCCTTTCAGCTTACTTTTTTTTACGATGTCATGAAAGAAATTGTTCTACTACAACTTAATGCATTACAAGGCACGTAATTATAGCCGTCGGTAATAATGGACGAGAGTTTCGCGGTCGTTTTCAGAGACAAAGACTATTTTTTCTTGGCCTACAATAGGTGCGTGTTGTAATGGAGATAGTTTTATTTTGCGCAAAGAAAAAAAAAAAGAAAAAAAAAAAGAAATAAATAAATAAACCTAACCTTACCTTATATATTTTAATGAAACCTAACCTAACCTTATAGGTTTTAATGAAACATAACCTAAACTTATAGGTTTTAATGAAACATAATCTTAACCACAAAGTGGTTAAACCACAAACCACAAAGAACCATGTTTGTTTACAGTCGAACAGCTGACTGGTGATGCAGGCGAACGATTCTGTGTGTGTGACGGCTTGCTGACTTTGCAGTCAGAAAATTGTTAGTTTGTAGAAAGTCGCTGAAAAAAACTAGACGGAAAAAGTGCTAGTGTGACGCCGCCTTAAGGAGGCGATGCGCTTCTACCGCTCAGTTATGTCAAACCCATAGCTACTCGCAACTTTTATAATATATAATACACAAAGGCTGCTCCTATCCTACTATAGACGGGATATGCCGGATGACAGGGTTGTCATAGGGATGTGTAGGTTTTTTTTTTGAGGGGGGGGAGGGGCTATAAAGACGTGCTGTGTCTGGTGAGTGTAAATCTGGAATTATTATCATTGTTTCATTATAATAATTATTATCATTATTATTATTGTAGTTTTTATCATTATTGTATTATTTCTTTATTATTATCATAATTGTTATCATTGTCATTATTGTTATGAATATTATTATTATTATTATTATCATTATTATTACGGCTATTATCATTAGTATTATTGTTATTATTATCATTATAATTAATGTTTTTATTATTATTATTATTATTATTAGTCATTGTCATTAATATTAATAATAATAATATTATTATTGCTTTTACTATCATTATTATCAAAATTATCATTATCATTGATATTTTTAATTAATATCATTACTATTGTTATTTACTATTGTTGTAATTAAAAATGTTCTACTCATTACTATTAATATAATAACTGCTTTTATTGTTATCATTCTGTGTAAAGTACAAGTTGCATTGAGGATGAGTGTGAGCGAACTACTCTGTGTTGGTGGTATACACACACACAGCAGATGACTGCGACACACACACACACACACACATTTATTTATTACATTCGTGCCTATAGCGCCTGTAGGCAATCCTCGAGTGAACCTCCAGGGCCTACCATCCGACCCTTGGAGGTACACTCGAGGACTGTGATGATTGCCCGTGGTGGCGCAGGCAGGATTTTTATAGTGACGCCTATGATTAGTGTCTCGCTGAGGATGTCGAGGGCCATTTGAACGCTAATGACCTCCGACCCGCCTACCGAGCCCTGAAGAAGCTCCGTTCTAAGTCTCCATCTCGGACGAGTGCTATTTGAGAAGCAGATGGGCGCTTTGTGTCGGACATGGATGGGCAGATGGCTCGTTGGGCTGAGTACTTTGGGCAGTTGTTCACGGTGGACCCTCCAATTGAGCAGCTTCACACCACTGGGTTACGGGCAGTGGATGCTGATCCTCCCATTGACGAAACCGCACCCTCTTGACGAAGTCAGAGAAGCTGTAGCAAAGTTGAGGGGTGGAAAGGCAGCTGGTGTCTGTAATATCAGTGCGGAGCTCCTCAAAGCTGGGGGTGAGGCCATGATCCGCGCATTGCATGCTGTCCTGACTGCCGTTTGGCAATCCGATACCATTCCTCCTGACTGGAAAAGGGGGCTGGTCGTCCCTATCTGTAAAGGGAAAGGGGACCGTCAGGACTGCAACAATTACCGCGGCACTACACTGCTCAGCGTGCCAGGCAAGGTGCTTGCCCATCTATTGCTGACATGGATCTGCAGTCATCTGCTGAAGCATCAGAGACCTCAGCAGTCTGGGTTCACGCCTGGTAAGTCAACAACGGACCGTATCCTAGCGCTTCGTGTCCTGGTGGAACGCCGACGTGAGTTTCGACAGGGGATGCTTGCAGCCTATGTTGATCTCAAGAAGGTGTTTGACTCAGTGCATCGTGAGTCACTTTGGGACCTTCTGCGACTTCGCGGGATTCCTGCCAGGACTATTGGTTTGATGACTGGTCTGTACTCTGGGACTGAGTGTGCTGTGAAGTGTGGGGGAGGTGTATCCAGCTTCTTTCCTGTGAATACAGGAGTGAGGCAAGGGTGCGTCCTTGTCCCATCATTTTTCAACACTTGTATGGACTGGGTATTGGGCAAAATTGTAGATCAAAGTGATTGTGGAGCATCCTTCGGCAACACCAAGATCACTGATTTGTTTTTGCCGATGATGCAGTAATCTTTGCTGAGTCGCTGGAAGTCATGGTGATGGTTCTCGAGGCGCTGCACGAGGAGGCAAAGCCTTTGGGACTTGAGGTCTTCTGGCTCAAGACCAAGGTCCAGGTGTTTGGAGGCTTACTAGATGAAACAGTACAGTCTGTTCATGCGTGTGGTGAGGACATTGAGATCTTGGAAAGTTTTACATACCTTGGTAGCGCAGTCCATAATGACGGCGGGTCACGTCAAGAAGTCTTACGGTGGATTGGCATAGCCCACGGTGTTATGGACTCGCTCAGCAGGAGTATTTGGCGTTGTTGGTACCTGTGCAGGAGGACAAAGATCCGGCTCAAGTCGCTTGTGATCCCTGTCTTACTATATGGTTGTGAGACATAAACACTAAATAGCGACTTGAAGAGGCGAATCAATGCCTTTGGTAATAAGTGTCTTCGAAAAATCATAGGGTATCGCTGGGATGATTACATGTCAAACCAGCGATTGCACCGTGAGACTGAATCGAGGCCTATTACCTGCATAGTCCGTCAGCGCCAACTACGGATATATGGGCATGTAGCACGCTACCCTGAAACCGATCCTTCCCACTGGGTTGTATCTGTTAAGATACAATCCGGCGTGAAGGAGGCCAAGGGGGCGACCACAAGGCTCGTGGCTGGGAAAAGTTGATGCTTCTTGTCGAGAGTTGCTTGGTATGGGAAGGGAGCCTGCATGGGGACTCGTGCGAGGTGACCCCCTCGAGTGGCTTCGTAGGGTGGGCGAGGCGACGCGCCCCTCGGCGTATGCCCCCAATGATTGATTGATTGTGGTTAGAGAAGCGGTTTTTAACCTGAGGGGCGTGGGTCAAGAGAAATATGAAGAACTATCAAGTATTCAAATTGAAGCTCGGCCTTCGCTTTAACATAAAACTTGCTCGCGAGGCTGAGCGAAGAAAGTCGCTACAGAGAAGTAAGCACGGGTGAAAAACTGCGGTGACACCTTGCTACGTTTCACTAACTCTGTAGACTTATGCAATACTATTTTTTTTATTATTACTATTATTAGTAATTATCATTATTATTAATATCTAAACGTGATCTAACTAAATCTGCTGAGTATCTGGAAGGTGTTAATGAATAATTATGTGCACAATAAGTGTTAAAAATACGCATTTTTGTCCCAGCTGATTTAGGATTATTTTGAAATATCTTGGTTGAAGAATTGAAGAGAGGGGGAGGCTTGGAGGCAAGGACCAACTACTAAAGGGGGCGTGGTGGTAAAAAGGTTAAGATACACTGGATTAGAGGCTCATCACCTCTGAGGTGAGGACACCGCTGAGATCTGGGACGTAAAGAAGCAGTTGGGTTACGGGTGAACCACTGGCACCCGGGCTTGGCTGCGGAGGACTCTTGGGGTGACTGATGTTGAACAGAAAAAAATAAGTCATTCACTATTGGAACAAAGGTGAAAATATATTAAGACACCTGAAATATCTGTATACTCGTATGGGTATGTGTGTAAGCGTGAGTATATGTAATTGAATAATGCTATGCAGGCATATAAGTACACTATGAAATTGTCTAAAAAAGATGTGAATAATATAGGCTTAGGAAAAGAAGATCAGAAAACGGTAAATGGAAATGTGAGTGAATGGAGTGCAAAAATATTGCACAGCATTTGTCAATTCATCATTTTGTGTAGTTTGGAATCCCCATCATAAAAATGCGTATATATAAGTTTGAAAAAGTACAAAGAGCTGCTTATTATTTGAGATGGTTCCCAAGCCTAGAGGAAAATAAGCTTTGAAAAAAAAAATCAATGAGCTGACCAACCCCAGAAGAGAGAAGGAAAATGATTTAAGATGATCTCATGCTTTACAGAAGCATCACAGAGAAAGGAGCAAAGGAATATATATGGACAATTAACGTAGAATGAATCAATGTTAAGTGGATGAAGCATAAAATGACACAAAATTATACGTATACGGATAATAATACGGTATACGGATACGTTGCTTGTGTAGAGCAACAGACCAAGAGCAATTAGCAGATGAAAGACTGAAAATAATATTCACATATGAGATGTGCGGTAAAGAAAGGGAACTTAAAACGGGACAAATCAAGCTTGACTCATCCTTTAGAAATACAAATAGTTACGCACACACGCATGCACTCAGTTATCCTGGATCCTTATGGTACACAACGATGTGCCCGACTTAGTAAACTCGCTTGTCTTTTCCGTAGCTCAACTATCAATTATTTATCTCTTGATTTATTCATCCATTCCTTTATGACGGAGGAGGAACAACAACAACAACAACAACACTGCAAATGCTGCCTTCTGTTCGTCATTGTTTCATATCTATTGTATTTACTTTCTTCACTCTTGATTTGTGTATTTCTTTTTCATTTTATTCGCTATGCGCTTTGGTTTTTTCTAGTTGCTTAGCGTTCATTCCAGACTTCATTATCGGGACTTATGATGAGATAGCGTGGGCCATAGACCGGGCAGATGGGGGAAGAATTGGGGGGTGGGAAACTGAAAGAGGAATGGGGGGGGGGGCGAGAAGCGGAGAGATGAGAGAGAGAGAAGAGAGAGGGAGACGAAAAGGAGAGAGAGAGAGAGAAGGAGAGAGAGAAGGGAGGAGGAGGAAGAAGAGAGAGAGAGCGAGAAGAGAGAAGATGAGAGAGAGAGAGGAGAGAGACGAGGAGAGAGAGAGAAGAGAGGCTGAGTAGAGAGCGAGAGATGAGAGACGAGGAGAGAGAGAGAGAGGGAGAGAGAGACGGAGAGAGAGAGAGAGGAGAGAGAGAGACGAATAGAGAGGGGGGAGAGAGAGGAGAGAAGAGAGAGAGAGATGGAGAGAGAGAGAGAGAGAGAGAGAGAGAGGAGAGAGAGAGAGAGAGAGAGAAGAGAAAAGAGAGAGAGAGAGAGGAAAAGAGAGAGGATGAGGAGAGGAGAGAGAAGGGGAGAGGAGAGAGAGAGAGAGAGAGAGAGAGAGAGAGAGAGAGAGAAGGGGAGAGAGGGGAGAGAGAGAGGAGAGAGAGAGAGAGAGATTTTATTGATAACAGAGGTAGATGAAGTGATGGAGGAGTTTTAAGGCTTATTTGTGAAGTTGATGAAAGTTCTTTATTTAGGGGTTGGTTTTGGGTTCAGGTTGGGGCGGAAAAGGAACGAAAAACCTTTTGACAAAACTAGTGGAGGAATTTAAGGAGAGAGAGAGAGAGAGAGAGAGAGGAGAAGAGAGAGGAGATGAGAGAGAGAGAGGGGAAGAGAAGAGAGAGAGAGAGAGAGAGAGAGGATAACGAGAGATAACGAGAGGGAGAGATAACGAGAGATAACGAGATAACAAGAGAGAGAGATAGCGAGAGAGATAACGAGAGAGAGAGAGATAACGAGAGAGAGAGAGATAACGAGATATAACTCAGCTAGCTGCTATGGTGAAGGGATCATATCAAGTTTAAGATCGCGGGAACGCATGGCCACCACTGATCTATATAACATGGATCGCGGAAGCCTGGCTCAGCACTGGTTCCAACTGTCCGCCATCTTGTCGTAACCAAAACAAAGCCTTGTTTCTGTGGCTCGCATTGCTGTCTATCTGGTGTTATCGCCTCGTCATGCCAAGTTGTGCTTGCTGTCTGGCTGTGTTATCACCTCGTCATGCCAAGCTGTGCTGCTATGTCCTGTACAAACAGACCAGGACCTGGAAGTGGCAAATCTTTCCACCTGTGAGTAACACCACACAGTCCACACACACACACACACGCACCCACCACACACACACACACCCACCCACCACCACACACCCACCACACACACACACACACACGCACCCACCACCCACCACACACACGCACCCACCACACACACACGCACGCACCCACCACACACCCACGCACCCACCACACACCACCCAGACACCCACACCACACCCCACACACCCACACCCCACCCAGCCCATCCACTCTTAATCCATCTACCCATTCCAGTCATCCACCTACTAGTTAAAAAAAAAATATAGGTGGATATGGTATACTTTTTTTTATATAGGTAGATATAGATATAAGTATATTTTTTTATACTTGTTAACAATTGTGGGGAACGGAAGCAGACCTGAGTGCGGTTATGATACAAATGATCATCTAATAAGCGGTGCTTGTTCAAATTTGAGATAGTTTTATTTTGCGAAGAAAAAAAAAAGAAAAAAAGGTATACCTTGTGGTTAAAGTTAGGTTAGGTTTCATTACAACCTATAAGGCTAGGTTAGGTTTCAATAAAACCTTAAGGTTAGCTAGGTTAGGTTTCATTAAACCTATAAGGTTAGGTTAGGTTTCATTAATATTATTAATTTTTTTTGGGGGGGGGGGTTGCGTAAAATAAACTATCTCCATTGCAACAAGCACCTATTGTAGGCCAAGAAAAAAATAGTTGATGTCTCTTAAAACGACCGCGAAACTCGTCCATTATTACCAAAAGTTGTTTCGTAGTCTAAATGAAGCCATAGTCGTTTCGTTACACTTAGCTCAGAGTTGAACTTGACTACTAGAGTTACGTAACGACACCAGGTATGTACGAAAATACTCAAAATCAGTGTACGAAACTAACTACTTTCAATTCAATATACCTAATTAAGAAAGGTTTTTTGATTAGGCCAAAGGTTTTTGATTAATTAAACTGCCTGTAATCCCCGAGAGTAGCTTCTATGGACCACTGTGGCCCGCGCCGTACCCGTGGCCGCGGCGGTACGGGGCTGACGCCGTTATAGTGGACGAGAAACTGCGCGTTCGCTCATTAGGTCAGACACACACACACTCGGTGGTTCGCTCATTAGGTCTGTACACTGCACTCTTAGCCTCTCACTTTACCACATACACCACACCTGTCACTACACACTTGTACGGCCTCGCAACACACCTGTCACTACACACCTGTACGGCCTCGCAACACACCTGTCACTACAACACCTGTACGGCCTCGCAAGACACCTGTCACTACACACCTGTACGGCCTCGCAACACACCTGTCACTACACACCTGTACGGCCTCGCAACACACTGTCACTATACACCTGTACGGCCTCGCAAGGCACCTGTCACTACACACCTGTACGGCCTCGCAACACACCTGTCACTACACACCTGTACGGCCTCGCAAGACACCTGTCACTACACACCTGTACGCCTCGCAACACACCTGTTGTCTGTGTATCACCGTAAATAAATGACTTGGAAGGTTCGACGATGCACTAGGTTGGAAGTTTAGTAGTAGTAGTAGTAGGTGTTAATAGTAGTTGTAGGTGGTAATAGTAGTAGTAGGTGGTAGATAGTAGTTAGGGTAGTAGTAGTAGGGTTAATAGTAGTAGTAGGTGGTAATATAGGCTATCACATGCCAGCAGCCAACACCCAGCCACTGCCTGGCCGGCCCATGTATTTGTTTTGGTTATTTCAAGATGGCGGCTGGTGACTTCAGTTTCTCGGCCACAGCTAGCCCAGATCCGCGATCCATGTTATATAGATCAGTGATGGCCACCACCAGCCATGTATGCCTCTTTTATGCCGTCTGACATTCTCTCCGACTCGTGCATGCGGAAAACCCTTCACGATAAGAGAAATAGGGCCCAAGGCGACCATTGTTTGTTATGAACTGAAAACTCTCCCAAGCTACCCACCTCTCAATCAATGGCGTAGCCAGGAAAAATAATTGGGGGGGGCCACCTCCCAATGATGGTTGAGGGGTGGGTGGCGAGCGAAGCGAGCCTTATCAGCTGGGGGTCTGGGAGGCGCTGTAAACCCCAGAGAATGTTTTTGAAGATATGACTTAATTGGGGGCATATTGAGCCCTATGGGGGTCATTTATTGGTTCTTTGCATGATATTCAATATAGTAAAATGGATGAAATTATACCATACGCTCCTAAAGTACATGTGTTGAATTGGGGGGGGCCATGGCCCCATTGGCCCCCCCTCTGGCTACGCCCTTGCTCTCAATGTGAGTAGAGAAAGTTCACGGGTTTTGCTGAGTCACTAAGCGCTTTGCCTCGGACCCAGGTTTTCGTGCGCAAATGGAACGCCTGAACTCTTGGGTTCCGTGAACTGGTTCTTGAAATGTCGCAAATGGAAGAGGCCTTAAGAGGCTGTCATGGCAAGGACTGGATGGCTTATAGGTCAATACACTGATGCTGATCGCTTAATTTATAGTTTCTTGTTGCTTTATTCAAATTTCAAAACAGTATCTGATAAGAGGAAAGATACCGATGTAGTTTATTGATTCCTAAAGTTTCCTGAATAGATTCGGATCGTTGGAAGGAGGATAAGGACACGCAAATGAAGTCTTTGTGCATGTGATTATAAGACTAGATTAGTGGAGATGGTGTTATATAATGTACAAAGGAGAGAGAGAGAGAGAGAGAGAGAGAGAGAGAGAGAGAGAGAGAGAGAGAGAGAGAGGACAAACACAGCCAGTGCGATAACAGCTGATAAAGCATAGTTTTAGCATATCACTGGGGAGCTCTTTACTGACGGTATAATAGTAGTGACTCGCGGGCTGAGCTGAGGGCTTGACGGAAGGGCTTCTCTCCTCTCTCTCCTCCCTTCTTCCACAATTCCCCTCCTGAGGCTTAATTAAAGCGGTCTCAAGAGAAACTCCATCGGCACGGCATGGCCTTTAGGCCATGGGGAATCGAAGGACTGGGAGCTGAGTCACAAGAAGAGAAAAGATAAACGGAGGAAGGCAGGAGACGGATGTGATAATTGTGGAATTGTTGTGATTGCTAATTGTCATTAGTGTTGAGAGAGAGAGAGAGAGAGAGAGAGAGAGAGAGAGAGAGAGAGAGAGAGAGAAGATGGATGCCAGAAAGCTACGTGGAGGTTTTAAGTCCATCAATGCAGGCACACATCAGCCAATAAAACTGTGGTAAGTCCAAGCCTCGCAATTCAGCTACTACTTCGTCATTTCCTTGTTTTTCCGTCCGTCCGTTACTTACATGAACTCTGTTCTTTTTAGTTAATTTCGTCTCAGTCTGACGTGATTGAAAGTGATTTTTCTTTGGTGTTTCGTTAGTTGATTTTGATTATGTCAACAACCAGAGTCGGGATGGAATGTGTATCTCAATGTGGCTGTGTTGCAGATTGGCATATGGTGGAACAAGGCTTCTGCCGCATTTTGGCGATCAGACTTCTGGCTGCCATCAGGTTTGCAGTGGGAAGACCTTGTGGATACGGAGAACCTGCGTTACCCCAACTTCCATGACGTGTGCGTGTATCCGCTGATCTTCGGCGGGGTGCTCCTGCTGATGAAAAACTTTATCATCACTCCCTGCCTTCTGGAACCGCTGGCCCGCCTCGCCGGCATCTCGAACAAGCGGCCACACCCTCCAGCACCCTGCAATGTCCTGGAGGCAGTTTTCCTTCGTCACGAGCACAAACCTCCCAGTGAGGTGTTGATGAAGTTGTCAAGTGCCTCCGGCATGTCAACACGGCAGGCCGAGCGTTGGTTGAGGCGCAGGCGAGCCTTCGCCCAGACAACCACTCATGAGAAATTCACTGAGTGCGGCTTCAACCTTCTGTTCCACACGATGTTGACGATATTCGGGGGGGTGGTGATGTTTTCCAAGCCGTGGCTTTGGGACATTTCCGTGACCTGGAAGGATTACCCACACCACCACGTGGACGATGGCATGTGGTGGTACTATATCTGTGCCCTTTCCTATTTCTGGGCGTCCGCCTTCCTGCAGGTGCATTCCCCCGGTCGCAGCACCTTCGATAAGGTGCAGATGATGCTGCACCACCTCTTCACCATACTTCTTATAATGTTCTCTTGGGTTTGCAACTTTATCCGCTCGGGATCGTTGGTGCTGCTGGTGCACGAGGTGTCAGACGTGCCACTGCTTACCGCCAAGATGCTGACTTATGCGGGGATCAAGGGTCCCACTGACGTGATCTTCGTGGTGTTCATTGTGAGCTGGGCCGTGACGCGCTGTTACCTCTATCCTTTCTGGATCATGAAGGAAGTACTGGTGCAAACTGGCGAGGGTTTCCAAACGCCCGCCTTTAAGCTGCAGTACATGCTGGTGTGCGGGCTGCTGGTCATCAACCTGGTGTGGACCTTCCTGATCGGCCGCGTCGTGGTGAGGAAGGTCACTGCCGGGGCGCTGCAGGACGTGCGCTCCGAGGTCGAGGACGTGACCACCGACGCCAACCAGGACGCGGACTCCAAGGACAAGGCAGAATAGGGTGTGTGTGTATGTGTGTGTATGAATTATGTTCCAGCAACGGGCCATTTCTCGACGGTGGTTTCAGCGGCCGTCGGGCGCGTCACACACGCTCAATCTAATCGCGTGCCTTGTGTATGACTCGTTGTTATACTTCATTATTCTTGCCAGTAGTAATTATGTCGGTGGAGATGCTAGTAGCAATGATACTGATAATGATAAAAACTATGATAGTATAATTATCATTACTATTATTATTGTTATTATCATCATTATCAATCATCATGACTATTATTATCATAGTTATTAATATTATCAGGTATCATCATTATTAATATTATTAGCTATCATCATTATTGTTATAAATTTTGTTATTATCATTATCATTATTATTAATATTTGATCATTATTATTTTCATTGATATTATCATTATTATTATTATTTTAATTATTGCTATTTTAGTTATTATTATATATCATTATTATTTTATTTTTATTTGTTACTAATTTAGTTATTTTTATTATTATTATCATTAGTAGTTGCTGTTATTATTACTTTTATTATTTGTTATTAATTTATTGTTATTGTTATTGTTGTTATTATTATCATTAGATTGCTAATATTATTATTATTATCATCATCATCATTATAATTTTTGCTCGCATTGTTGTGCTCGTTTTGTCATGTTGATATTTGAAACCTTTACAGTTTGCTACATTGCTCCTCAAAGACTGTCCACAGGCGTTAAACAGGAAGAACAAAAATCACTGGTGTGCGGCGTCGTGGAGTCAGTGTTTGGTGTTGCACGAAGTTCCCCTCAGCTGGGGCACTGTAACGATTATTGTATTACTTAATATTTCGTGTGTTGATTGATCTGTCGCCTGACTCGGCATGGCTTGGAGGGCTTGCAAATATAAAGGAAGGGGCAAGGAAAGGAAAAAAAAGAGAGAGAGTTACAAGGTCGGTATGTAGATAAAGCAGTTCTTGTTGGTAATTATGTCCTATTGTAACAGTACGATACTTATGTAGCATTTATGATACTGTTTCAAATGTATACTCCTCCACTTACATGTTTATTCAGATATATCTACGCCCCCCCCCCCAAACCTACCCACCCACACCCACACCCACACCCACACCCACACCCACACCCACACCCACACCCACACCCACACCCACACCCACACTCACACACACACACACACTCACATTATACGACTTGATAAAAGTGTCATGAATTCTTTTATAATAAATATTTTAAACTGCGAATGCTTATGTTTTACTCATTTCATTTTCTATTTAACTGACATGAAATAGTAAGTATGCAAGGGGATGGAAAAAAGGCAAGGAATGGTCCTTATACATCTGCAATCTATGGACTGTGTTCATGATTATTTGTAGGAGCTACTGGTATGTGATTTTTTCATGTTGGTGTGGTGGCGTGCTGATGGTTGGTGTGAGGGTAATGTTGACTGTGCAATGTCGTGGTGGTGGTGGGGAGGGGGGTTGGTTGGCAATATGATGATGGTGGTCAAGTAGGGTATAGTTGTGGTGGTGGTGTCACTATCACCGCTTCTGATACAAGTACAGAACATTCGGCAGCGCGGTAACCTCTCTCTGTATGGTGTTGAGATTTCTCTCATTTCTCTTTTTCAAGGGTGAGGCCCGAGGAAACGCCGTCCCGCCTTCATCCGCCGTCCCTGCGATGCCTCCTGGGGGTGAGCGCTCCAGCTGACATCCAGCCGACCTAAAGCTACCATGTGGAGTGATGAGGGACGCAGTGTGACGGCAGGAGGCACAGATGGGGCGGGAGTCCCATGCGGCGCGGGACGCCCCCAGGAGAGCTCTTCCGCTCCTACAATCGGCAGCAGCTGGAGAGAAGACGATGGCGCGGCGGAAGAAACTTCAACCCAGTGTCACATAAACTCTGTGCCACGCGAGATTCTTTTGTACATCTTCAGCTTCCTGAGTGTTCAGGAGCTTGGCCGGAGTGTGGGGCCCGTGTGTGTGGCGTGGCGATTCCTGGCCAGAGACCCCACGCTGTGGACACGCCTCGTCTTCTCCTTTCAGAACCGCGTAGATGGAGAGTGCGTCAAAGAGTTGCTGGCCAGCGCGCCACTACTGTTAACATTGGAGCTGCAAAGCCGGGAGGACGGGCAGGATCTGTTACTGCATGCCGCCTCTTTTTGTCCCAGGCTGAAGGAGCTCACCGTTAAATTCTGTGATGGACTAACGGAGGCTGTATTTAAAGCATTAATGGAAAATTGCTCTCGCCTTCAAAGCTTGAACGTAGAGGGCTCACGGGTGTGCGACAGAGAATGTTTCCATCTAATGGCAGGCCTTCTGCACCTGCGACATCTTAATTTGTCCCATTGCGACCCATTGGATGACTTGGGACTCATTAGAATCGCCAAGCAATGTCGGTCGCTAGAGTACCTTGACATTGATGGCATCACCGACATTCACGATAACTCTATCATATTTCTGACGGAGAATCTGAGGCATACCCTAAAGTACCTCTTCATTGATGGTGAGAAGCTAACTAACGCTTCCTACAAATCTTTACGAGCATGTACCCACTTGCAAAAGCTGGGAGTGTCTTTCTGTGAAAAGATGACTGATCAAGGCCTCTCGGGAATCATGGGTCTGAGGCACCTCACGTGGCTCAAGCTGCGAAAGGGGGTCCAGCTGACCCCGGTTGGACTCAAATATCTGTTCGAAGACGGTGGGCTGCCACATCTGGCTTATGTCAATCTTGGCGAGTGTTCTCAGCTCGATGATAGCGCTCTGGAGGCCATGGCGAAGTGCTGCCCGCGACTGTTGCACTTGGCGCTACACTGGTGCTGGGAGGTAACCGACGCTGGAGTAAGTGCCATCATTGAGCGATGTCCTCTGTTGCGGGTGTTAGATCTGGTGGGTGTCGTGCAGCTTACCGGCACAGTCTTCTCTAGCGTGCCCACCGCCTTACCAGACCTGCTCATCCTTGACCTGGAGCAGTGCAACGACGTAGACGACTCCCTCCTCCAGGTGGTGGTGAGCCAGAAGCCTTCACTCCGTGTGTTCGACTACTGGGGCGACCGAGTGGTACCGCTCGAATCCAGTGATGACAGTGACAACAGCAGCGACGCAGGAATGAGTCAAGTGGATACTAGCGGGCAGGCTGTTCCCAGAATCTCGTCTGCAGCTCAGCCTGGGAGCTAGCAGGGCGAGGCGGACTGGGGATGTAAGTGTCTGGACTCACTTGGCAAAAAGTGGATTCCTCTTCTAGGTCTCAAAATGTAACGTTTCTTACACAGTTTTGACAGTGACCTAGATACAGTATGGAAAGAGAAGTAGCATGTTCTGCATGAGGTTTTTTTTCACAACCACAATATTGCGGCAGCTGCATCCATTGATACGAATCACATTGGAGAACTGTCTTGTCCCTAAAGGATCGGTGGATGACGAGGATTCGTATTCTCTAATACAGGAACACAATACTGTACTCGTAAGAGTGGAACCTTATCTGTGACCTTCCTGAGATCTTGTGTCGGCCGCTTTTCGAGACGCCCTCTTATTAATCTACCCATTTTTTGTTGCTCAAGCGAGTCAGCTCGTGGCATAAATTAAATAAAGATAAGCTTGTGTTTTGATTTGACTCCGGTGCCGAGGATCTGATGAAGCCTTACTTACATCTTGGGATCACACGGCGACGCAAGTAGCAGGGGAAAAGAGGAAATAGTGGAATCTGGAATAACTTTTTTCATAGTATAAACTGAAATAATTGCTGATTATATATATATATATATATATATATATATATATATATATATATAATATATATATATATATATATATATATATATATAAAATATTATATATACAGTAATTTAATCTCATTTGAAATTAAATTGATACAGCCACAACCTCTAGTGCAAATAGAAGAAAAATATATGAATTTTAAAATAATACAGAAAATCCAAGTTAAAAGTAAGTACCTCTTATACTTGCAATTATAATTATTAACAGGGCTTGAAAACGAAATAATTTCTCAAACGGTTCGTTCCGATCAGAAACAGTATTATTAACGTTTCGTTTTTTCGTTCCTCCTCCAAACATAACGTTACTGAACCGGTTAGAACGAAATGAAAACCAGTTAGAACGTTATTCTCAAGCCATGTAATGAATATGCTATTAGCTCTAATAAATAATAATCCCTATACATGACTACATTTTTATAGATGGTATATTTATATATATTTTATAGATAAAGCCATACATTTCATGGTGCATAGTATCCAACAAAATCAAACCCTTAGATGTCGTAAGAACTATATTATTATACGACTTAAATAAGGCAACACATTTACATATACAATACAGGAAGCGTAGTGTAGGAGTATGCAATCTCAGTTGCCGTAAATAAGACATGAATCACTAATTATTAATATTATGTATGGTAAAACTATATTAATTCGTAATATCACCAGCCCACTAATTAAATAAACCTAATCAATGAAGTCAATTATACATGTGGTCCTCCAAGGACTCGAACTTAGGACACTCACACCGAAATTCGGCGCACCAAGCATTAGGCTATGAACACAGTTAAACCTTTCAGCACATACTCACGATATATAATCCCTTTTCGAATACTGCACATTAATCTAAGCATGTTCTTAAACCAAACTGCAGTATGATAGTTTAACGATTGCACGATTGGAAGGTGTAATGAAATAAGGGAACGTGATGCATATCACGAAGACATAAATTCATAATTATATAAGGTAAAAAATAGTTATTCTTCACAAATTAAATGAAAAGTGGTGCATATGATAATATTTGAAACAAAACCACATCGTCAATTGCCAAGTGAACAAATACAGTAGACTTAATTAATGTATGTATGTAATACAGATGCATTTACTTAAATCATTTGCTACTGGAAGTGCAAATGGATTAGTGACCAAATATGGCATGGAACGAAAAAATTACGTTATTAACCGGTTACAGGGATTTCAAAATAGCGTTTTTGCTCAGGAACAGTAAATATGATAACGTTTTCGTTTCCGTTTTTGTTCAGAGCATAATTTCGTTCGTTTCGGTTTTCGTTTTCGTTCCCTTAAACCGTTTCCAAGCCCTGATTATTAATACCTTAGAAATGCTTCTGAAAAATATAGTTTTTAATGAAAAAAACTCCATGATCTGAAGTACAAAACTGAAGCGATGTTATAGCCTCTGGTTTCAGTATATAAACGTAATATTTGTAATTTTGTATGATGTAATTTTTAATTATTATGTTCCTATATCAATTACAATTACAAATACAATTACTTTATGATTTTAAAGCTTAGTAACAATGGACCCATTTACTACTCTACTTGAGGTAACGATAGATTGGAAATCTTCAAGACTCATATAGTAGGGCAGTGATGCTGAATTTTCGATGTGAACAGTATTTTTGATGATACAGCCATTTTAAGTGGAGGAAAATTTGTGCGCCCCAAAACGACCGGCGCCATGTTGTGACGTCAACAACGCAGGGTTGTCAAGCGGCCGCAGCGGGCCGCTCCACAGTAACATTAAATTGCATTACCCCTACTACCGCAAGATGGCCAATAATCCTCTTTCAAGTTTTGTGGTAGGTTTTCACTGTGTTTGTGAATATATAAGTTGTAGTTTATAAGGAAGAAGTGATTAGACAGGGACAAGTGACCCATGACAACAGGCAAGTGATGACTTTAGGCATCTCCTTATAAAGAGCTCAAATGAACCTACAATGACATGTAGCCTACAGCTAGACAGATAGACGAACTCATAGAAGAACAGGTAGAATGAGAGCGCTTCCACCTGCACACTCACACACATCATAGACGAACTCATAGAAGAACAGGTAGAATGAGAGTGCCTTCCACCAACACATACATACACATCCTGATCAAGAGCACACTGTGCCTTCCACACACACACACACACACACATATATATATATATATATATAAATCTCAAAATTTGTCTGTGTCTGTGTGTCTGTTCGTTATAGACTCGGCTACAGATGGCCAAAATCCCACATGCCGCACATATTTGGAATCCTCATTACCCAGCGGAGAACATAGGCTATGTTTCGATGGGCGTGGCCGACCCTGGTGGGCGTGGCCAGCAAAAACAACCTAAAAACGGCTGTGGCTCGGCTACAGATGGCCGAAACCCCACATGCCGCACATATTTGGAATCCTCATGACCAAGCGGAGAACATAGGCTATGTTTCGATGGGCGTGGCCGACCCTGGTGAGCGTGGCCAGCAAAAACAACCTAAAAACGGCTGTGGCTCGGCTACAGATGGCCAAAACCCCACATGCCGCACATATTTGGAATCCTCATGACCCAGCGGAGAACATAGGCTATGTTTTGATGGGCGTGGCCGACCCTGGTGGGCGTGGCCAGCAAAAACAACCTAAAAACAGCTGTGGCTGCTATAGTCTCTGCTGGAACATTTTCTCTAAAATTCACACTAGAGAGAATGAACATTTTATGGGGACACTGTTATTAACAAAACTGTGGGCCTGCGGCCCAATGCGGGGGCCGCAGGCCCCCCATTGGGCCGTAGGCCCACAACCCTCCGCAGGAGCTAGGAGAAAAGTGCCCGGAGGGCACCCTTTCTGCTTAGTATATATATATAAAAATATATATATATATATATATATATGTGTGTGTGTGGAAGGCGCAGTGTGCTCTTGATCAGATGTGTATGTGTGTGTGGGTGGAAGGCGCTCTCACTTTATACTTGTTTTTCTATGAGTTCGTCAAGAGTACGTACATGAATCGCCTAGGGCCCTAGATGAAGGGGAAATTCACACTCACTACAGGAACTACCTCGTGTAGGTCTCACGGCCTCTTGTAGCTTCCTTATATTCTTATGTTATTATGTTCTTTTGGATGCTTCCCGTGCCCACAGCATTATCACAATAACACAACGCCGCGTGTGTTGTGTATGTATGTGTGTGTGTGTAGGCGTTTGTTACTTCATCACTGCATACACAGACAAACACCAATCACCAATCCGTATAGTACTATGTATACTACACACGCACACACGCACACACACACACACACACGAGTAACATGTGTGTTCCCTCAGAGGAATCACGCCTATAGTAGACATCCACAACTGTACTTTTTTTCTTGTCTTTGGACACAGATATGAACACTGGTGTTTTAATCGTGGTGTTTTAGCAGATTGGCACAAAACAAACATAGTGTGTTCTCTTTGTCCAGCTATATAGGCGAGGAAGCGGGGTAGAGAAGGAAGCGGAAGGGATGTTTGTGCGCTGTCTACGTCACAACCAATCACAACGCGTTCCGCGGCCACGTCATATTTTGGCCCCAAAAACTGCATATATCTCATTCATGGTGCATTTTTAAGCAAAATTAATATGAGTACAGTGATAAGTAGCTTATATTGCATCCAAAGCTTCACAAAACTCCGTGTTTTAGGTGTGAGTAAACGGGTCCATTACAATTACTTGTAAATAAAACATTAGTTACAATTACATTTTTTTTTTACCATTGCCTGTAGGCAATGTGTGTATTGCCTGTAGGCAATGACTTATAATCATTGGATGGTAGGCCCTGGAAGTTCACTTGCGGACTGTGATGGTTGGCCCTCGCCCGTGGTGGCACAGGCAGGATTTTTATAGTGACGTCTGTGTTTAGAGGCTCATGCCGCCCCCCTGTGTCCTCCTATGCACTCGCAATCGAAGGCAGAATTAATGGGCAGCATGTGGGTGTTCTTAGGCCACTCGACGGTGCAGAAAGATTTTAAATGGATTTTGGTTCTCATCGGGGATCGAACTTGGGTCATCGTAGAACGCCACTCGGAGACGCTAACCACCCTGCTACCGCCTCCGCTAATTAATTACATTTAAATTAAATTACAATTACAATTACTCCACGCCTAGACTTTAATGACGTCAGGACCGACGTACGAGTAGCTACGTGCGGGTGACACGAGGGCTTCAGTCTGGAGGGACGGTTTGCTCCTCATAAGTTCAAGCAAGGATGACGCAATGGCAATACAAAAATAATCATGTATGAATAGCTGTTTTTGCTGCTTTATTCACACACAAAAAAAAAAAATTGAAAGATTGTTATTGATATGCTCTCTCATGACTTCAACTTAGGGAAACTTTAGATATACCATAATCAGAATATATAATGTAAGGGAATTTACTGACAATGCCATTATCTCTCTCTGAATTTCATTTAGAGCTCACAGATTGATTAAAGTTCCTCGGATTCGTAGGAAATAATCATACAGTGATTTAAGAAGTAATGTAGGCAATGTTTGGTGTTGCAGGTAGAAATTGCATATTGAACTACGTACATAGCTTTGACTAAGCAGCCTGTATGTACAATAGGATTATAGTAATTAGTTGTTGATATTTGATTTTTTTAGATTACACTATTACAATCTAATGAACAATCAAACATTATTTTTTATGGATAGATATACATTTTTAGGCAGCAATAGGCTTATCTTGTTATCCAACGTACAGGCTGTGCAAGCAAGGCTATGTACGTACATAACTTGGTTAGTACGGTGGGGTGACTCCACACCCCAAAGGAAAAAAAGCACGTCTACCCCTCACACCAGGAGGGGAAGGACTGAGCCACTCTTGCTGCTACCTTCCCGCAGTTAAGTACTCGAAGGGACAAGAATGGTCGACTTACCAATTAAGAATTAGAGGCTTTTAAAATATTTTGGGGTGACCCCGCCGGACTAACGCAGGGTTAATAATAGTAATAATAATAATACATTTTAATAATAACGCAATAATGATGAAAATTAAGATAATTATGATAATTATAATGATAATGATAATAGTAATTTTTATATAAATAATAATAGTGATAATGATAATAAAAACAATGATAATAATAATAATGATAACGATGATAATAATAATAATTATTACTAATTAATAGTAATAATAATACAAATAAAAATATTGAATAAAGTCTACTTAGTTAGTGAAAAATGGCAAGGCGCCACCGAAGAGTTAATCACCCACACTTTCTTCTCTGTACCGACTCGCTCACCCCCGCGAGCGAGCTTCATGTTAAAGCGAAGGCCGAGCTTAAAGTTAAATAGTTGACAATTCTTCCTTTTTCTCTCTTGGTTCACGCCCCCTAGGTAATTCACCACGCCTCCCAGGTTTAGAACCGCTGTAGCTTACTAGATGATCTAGAAATTCTCAGGGGCGTA
Organism: Chionoecetes opilio; assembly: GCA_016584305.1. Lineage (NCBI taxonomy): Eukaryota > Metazoa > Arthropoda > Malacostraca > Decapoda > Majidae > Chionoecetes > Chionoecetes opilio. The sequence continues at coordinate 40,050 of JACEEZ010016696.1, forward strand.
GCTATCTATCAATGGGGAGGAACCTGGGGGGGGCAGGATATAAATAGGCAAGCGGAGCTCGGGGACATTCTGATGTCACATAGAAGGGTATAAGGGCATATTCTGTGATAAGATCAGTGGTGGGTATTAGAGCATTATACATGATACGGCAGCCATGCATGGCCAGTGGGGAAGCACCTGCGAGGGCACTGGATTCTCATAAGAAAACATAAGGAAATAAGAAAGCTACAAGAGGCCGTGAGACCTACACGAGGTAGTTCCTGTTACTTAACACTACCTACATCCACCTCTCTTCCCCATCCATGAATTTATACAGACTCCTTTTAAAGATCCCTATTGACTCCGCACTGACCACCTGACGTCTGAGTCCATTCCAATCATTCACCACCCTATTTGTGAACCAGTTTCTCCCTATTTCCTTTTTAAATCTATGCTTTTCCAGCTTGAATCCGTTACTTTTTGTTCTACCCTGGTTACTAGCCGTAAGAACTTTTCCTACATCGCCTTTATTGTATCCCTTTAACCACTTAAAAACTTCTATTAGATCGCCCCTTACTGTATACGCGTCTCAAGTGAGTGTAAATTTAATAGCTTCAATCTCTTCTTATAACTAAAAAGGCCAAAAAGCCGATGACTCTACAGACTACCACTCATTCCAACTATATTTGTCAACTAAGGCAAGAGAATCATCACCGTTGGTGCTGCTTTCAACATTCCAGAAACCATTAGGGCTAGCTGATCCCCCGATATCTCCTTATTGTGTTCACTACACTTTCTGACTCGAGGTAATGAGTGTGCCACTATGTTATACATCAAAACATGCACCGGATTGTGAAGCAGCCATTGTGTTATGATAATCTAGGACAGGGGTTCCCAACCGGTGGGTCGCGAAGGCTTGGCAGGGGGGTCGCGAAGCCTTGCTAGAAATGGCTTAGGAGAATATTTGTTTATCTCATCAATTTGATTTTTTTATGCTTTTATATTTTTCTTGCTTTTGTTTCAGTGCAAAAAACCTGTTTTAATCATTATTATCATAAATTTGTGTTCATATATGGTGGGAGGCACGAAACGAGTCTCTGTGGCTTGGTTTTTATTTATTCTAGTATGCCAAAGTTGGGCCAATGCAGTAATTTCCAATCATCCCACTAGCTGGGTTGGCTTGCTGTTGAAAACTGTGTATGTTGAGATTATTGAAGGAATTATTTTGTCCGTTTATATTTTTCGTTCCCAAATAATTAGGTTGGAGAAATGTATTTATCTATCTATTTACTTTATTATGCCAAAGTTGAACCAATGCTGTAATTTAGCTTGCTAATATAAAATTACAGAATTCATGAATATTTTTTTTTAATATGTTGATTTTCCTTTCCTTCACAGAAAAGTAATGTAAATCAAGCTGCTGATAGGAGGGGGTCATGGGGGGGGGGACGTGCCACCCCCATGCTCCCAGTAGTTACACCACCGACTGATCTAGATAGATCATGTACTAGGATTACCGTATATGTACACTGCACCGACTAAAGGACCAATGTTTCATATTGAGCAGTGCAGGAGGCCCACCAGCATGAGAAAGGTGCTTGCTTCTTAAGCTCCCTTCACACATTCCATAATCGAACCACGATAGCGCCACCAATTTAATTATTGACGCTATCGTGAAATTTGACCACGATAAACTCAGACCACGATAGCCTCACAACAATGTCACGCTGCCTGTAGGTATGTGTCATGACGGTCGTACGATGGTCACGATGGAGTCATGATAGCTGTAAGACTAAGTCACGAAAGGAAAATTAACCGTCATTTTGTCGTCACGATAGAGCTACGATAACTACGAGTGCCATGACGGTGCCATGAACGTATCACGATAGCGTTAAGAGCTAGCAACATACCCAACACGTGGGTGGATGGCCACGTGGTGGTGATTGAGAAAGGGGAGGGGGAGTAGAGATGAAGGTCGGAGAAACAGGGGTGGTTGTTGGTGATGGAGAAGGGGGTGAAACGGGGGGAGGGGGGTTGTAATAAATAAGGGGGTGTTGGTATTGGTGGGGAAACGGGGGGTGGCGCTTGGAGAAAGCGTTGTTGGGGGTGGTGGCGATGCGAGTGGTTAAAACGGGGGTGGGTGGTATCACCACGTGGTGATGAGTAGGGGTATAGGGAGTCGGGGGTGGGTGGAGGTGAATGAGAAAGGGGGGTAGAGGCAGAAGGTGCACAAAAAGGGGGGAAGGTAGGGATGAAAACGCGAGCGTATCGTTTTTTTATCGTCACGATAGACATACGACGATCACGATAGTGTCACGAAGCTGCTACATAGATAACGATAGCGTCACGATAGACTTACGATAGCGCTGCGTTGGGTACAAAAATCGGGGAGCTTCCCGATTTTTTAGTGCACGGACTAAGTTTTCGTGGCCTTTGCCGAGCGTGTCATGAGCCATCATACCATCGTTCGGT
>JACEEZ010016696.1:47500-122500 GCA_016584305.1 Chionoecetes opilio
GTGTTCCTTCGTGAGTGTGGGGACTCACAAGTAAAACTCTACAGTGGCCCAACTACCCTGTTCCACACAAGTAAAACTCTACGCTGCTACGACGCCCTACTAGACACCTCCTCCAGGAGACTTCCCCTGGGATCCCGGGGCATTACGAGACACCTGCCGCCGGACCTTAGGACCTCTTGAGTACCACATACAGGTCTTCCTGGAGGCTACGCAGCAGATGGTGATATATTCACATGATTGACAAGTGCATGATAGGGGCGGGCGATTAAGGATGCCACCGGGGTAACTGTATGCAAGTCAGGGACCTTGGGGGGGAAAGGGAGGGTCGCCCCCCGGCAATGCCGGGGCGTTTACCAGCCTGGCGAGGTAAGCTCCCCGTAGCTCCGACGTTACGGGCACTGCCCCGTGTACCTCATCGGTACCCAGGAGTTATGCCCAACTCGGCACCTTCAGGTAGGGGTGCCGGGGTTAATTGTCATGCCACGACCAGCAACCGATTGGATAGAACCGTAGCGGGTTGGGGACCGCTAAAACAGGAGCTCTCAACAGCCCCGTTGAGCCCCCGCACGCCATTTCCCCCCTTCGGGTGCGGCGTGGGGCTGAACAGTTTTCGTCGGGGATCGAACTCGGGTCACCGTGAACGCCAATCGGAGACGCTAACCACTCTGCTACCGCCTCCCCCAGTAGGGATGAAAGCGCGCGTAACGGTTTTTTTATCGTCACGATAGACATACGACGATCAGGATAGTGTCACGAAGCTGCTACTTAGATAACGATAGCGTCACGATAGACTTACGAAAGCGCTGCGTTGGGTACAAAAATCGGGGAGCTTCCGATATTTTAGTGCATGCAGTAACTTTTCGGTCACGATGGACCCATAATCGGGACCATGACGGTGCTGCGCATTGCATCGGTGGCGCTTTCGTGGTTCGATTATGAAATATGTGAAGGGGGCTTAAGTTGTGCTCGCCGCACCGCTCCCTATCCATTGAACTTTTCATTAAGAGGAAGTTTCAGTTATATCATGTTTATTCAGAAAGAACTGTGACCGGGACCGTACTAAGGAACCTTTAGGATCCCGGGACCCCAACTGTGTGTGTGTGTGTGTGTATATATATATATATATATATATATATATATATATATATATATATATATATATATATATATATATATATATATATTCTCCCTTTCTTCACAGTATGTTTTCCTTTGAGTTCTTATAGTACGTATGTATAGAAGCTACTTATAATGTCATGTTCCTATTCTTTACTTTTTCTTTTCCCACTCTTGGGTCGAACAGGGAACAACTGAAGATGCCAGACGAGGACGACTTACGCCTAGTGGTGAACAGTGCTTTGGCGGCAGTGAGGGCGAGGGTGCAGGTGGAGCTTGACGCTCAACCCAGCAGCAATGAGGGTGACGGGGCCGCGCGGCACAAAGGACAAACTGTGGCTGTCAAGGAGGCCAACGCAAAGAAGGTTTCTGCAAGTTCCTCAACAAGCTCTGCCTGGATGCTGCCTGAGGGTGTTGATGTAGGGGTGGCGGGGAGCTGGGTTAGCAGCACACTGGCGTCTCTGCTTCAGGAAGCAGCGATGGAGTCGCCTCACGACGCCCCTAATGAGCAGAGCGTCGTGGTGGCCAGCGCACTGCTGGACCACACCTGGCAGCGCCTCAACACAGGCGAGTAACGCTACACCTAGTTACTCTTCTTGCGGATGGATGATGCTTATACGTATATACTTATACATATTTAGATATATTAATTTGCACTTGAATTTTAGAAATCTTTTAGATTGATTTGAAATCAAAGCAAAGTAGTAAAATACATCAAAGATAAAATATACAATGGTGTAAATTTCGTGGATGTGAACGAAAAGTGCTTGTACATGTGATTATATTATCGTTAAGCGACTAATTTGGATGATAGAGAAGAAGGGGACATAACTTGGATCTTTTCATCATTGAATAATATATACGGCATTATAAGTTACGAAGACACACCAGTTGCAAAGTTACTTAATCCTGTTAGGAGGAACGTTGCTCCTTTGACCACATTGAACACCTGCCTGAAATGAATTCCCTGCACGCCCCTACATTAAGCTCACCACCCAGTCATTTTTAAGCAACTACAAGTATTCAGTTCAAAGCGTGCCTCGCTCCAACACGATCCTCAGGTTGCGAGCTTCATTTATTACCGACGGAGGTGGATTCAGTAACCAGCCACTATCCTGTTGGTGCCGCTTTCATCATCCTCGTGGTTTGCTATCATTGAAAAAGAAAATAATTGTCTAGCACAGCTATGAAAAGCCATTAATAGTAGGAACACAACTGTGTTAATAATTGTAACAAAACGTTTGTTGTGACTATTTAGCGTACAAGTCATTGAGGGTTTACGGGCAAGTGTTGCTATCGATATTTTCTTCCTAACTCTAATAACCATTTAAATATTTTTTTCGATTAACAAAATAATTAATATCAACACTTACTTGTGAAATTTCGGAGGGAAATTTACTTCTTCGGCCGCGAGGAGTGACTATTTCATTGAAGGATTTTGGCCCCGTTCTCTCTCTCTCACCTGCAACGACATGAAGGGATAACTATTGTAGAATGGAAAGTTATGAGTGACTTTAGTAGTATGCTGCGCGGCAGCGGTGGCATCTGTGCCTTATTAAGGCCGATTTACACTACATTATCACACCCGTCAACATTTCTTCCATGTAAACATGGCCACCGATGATGATCCCATCTGCTGGGTGTGAGGTCGATGTCTGGATTGATCACTTGCGCCTGATAACTACGTACTGTACATACGTATATATATGCGCCTGGAGGACGGAGGCTGTTGTCCGAGGTGGAGGCTGCAGGGTCGCACCAAGGAAGGTAGAAGATAATTATTATCATCCTTGGGTCGTACCACGAGTGTGTGACGTGTGTCGCCCATGCTAGGTCCGTACATCCTCACAGTAGCGTACGTAGCTACGGAAGAGGGGGGGGGGGGCACTTGCCCCCTCTCAATGAGAATCGTGTGCCCCCTACTGACCATGGCTGCCATATTCTGTATAATGCTCTAATACCTGCCACTTTCTGATCTTAGAATATACCCTTCTATGTGACATTAGAGTGGGCCCCTGAGCTCTGCTTACCTAGTGCCCACCTACGTACGTGCCCCCCTTATTGATCGATACTTGTAGCGTATTTTCGCGACCGCTCTGGCCCGGTCTGGACTGGGCTAGTCCCGGGTGGTCACTGTTTTTGCGAGGCAGTCTAGAACGGGCTAGCCCAGTCCAGTCCGGTCCGACCCACATACCAGGATCCCACCTTGGACCAGTGTGGGGAGAACTGGCGCATGCGCACTACAGTCAGCGGGGAAGGCGACCAGGAGCTTCTCGTGCTGCTGATAAGACATGAAACACCATGATGGCCGACCATAAGACTAAAGTATCACAGGCGTGGTAGTTGTAAAGTCTTCAGCACAGGTTAAAAGGCGGACGACAAAAAGGATATTGACAAGATGGACGCCTGCCGCCTCCACAGTTCAGTTCAGTACCGCCCACTCGATCCCCCAGCCAATAGGAACGACGAATGAGACGGGGCCAGTCTCGATGTATTTTCGCGACCATCAGTCCACCCTGACCCGGTCCGGACTGGACTGAACCAGGGCGGTGAACGTCACGAAAATGCGCTACTAGCTACGCCACTGCTAACAAAGCAATCCAGTCCTTTAACAACCCACAAATTACGTAGCAAAAAAAATAAAGATGATATCCTACGCACAATCCTCTGCGACCCTGTTAATGTGTTCGAAGCACTAACCAACCCAATATAAGCTATGAAAAAAATACTACAAAACTATACCAACATTATTACTAACTCATATTTAAGACTTAGATAACGTTACAGGATAATAATTATTGGTCAAAGGTCAACAGGTAAGGGCGTGGGAAGGAAATAAGGGAAAGGTTTATTATTTCGAAGCAGTGTTGAGTTCCTTGAGTAATCCAGTACGAGCGACAGTCAAGGCGAGGAAGCAGCTGGTAGGACGCGTGTGCAGGCAGCTGGAAAAAGGAAGAGGATGATTTTTTGGCCAAACATCGCTTTATTATTCTTTTTTCCTATTTCAGCAGCACAAGTTAAGTAGAGAGAGAAAGGGAGTGAGTGGGAGAGAGAGTGAGAGAAACGAGTGGGCATAGGCGGATTTAGCCATCTAGGGGATTGTCCGTACTAATGAGACTGAATGATCTGGATCTGGGATCAGATCTGGGATTACTAATGAGACTGAAATCTCATTAGTAATCCCAGATCTGAGTCAGAGGCCTAATGAAAATTCAACCATCTATTTTTAATGGCTGTGCCATGGCCTTCCCACACTCGATCTGTGTCCAACCTTGGCCACCCCAGTCAAAATTTCTTGGCGGCGCTACTGTGAGTGGGAGAGGGAGGGAGGGAGAGCTTACGTGTGATTTGAGGTTTAATCTTCCCTGGAAAGTAATGGCTGTTGCCTCGTTATCTTTCTACCAAAAATGATATAACGTCAGATCAGCTATAGCCAGTGGCGTAGCTACGGAGTGTCCACATGTCCCCCTCCATGCGAATCCGGAGCAGTGGCGTAGCTAGGTATTTATCATTGGGGGGGCACCTGGGGGGCACAGCTGACTATGGGGGGGCACTAGATGAGCCGAACAAGCCCATACAGCTGGGGAGTTTGGTGGGGACTTACTTTCACTTACAGTGCCAAGACCCCCCCCCCCCCTGTATATTTTGCATTCTGACCAATATCAAGAGTATATCTGATGTCGTATGGACTATGGAAGGTTATTAGATTTTATTTTAGGTGTGTGTTGAGTACTGTAGGGTATCATCAAGTTGCTGATGGAGAATGAAATAAAGCAGTCATGACCAAAAATTAAATACATATATTACCACTTATACAAAACTCAGTACTTTGTGGATTCAGTGCCTGTAATGCTTTCATAAGTTCACATGCTTCATTACTGAAGCGCCTTGTCATTTATGTTAACATATGATCTGGAATAGGATAGAAGAAGTTAATTCGTGTTGAATCCTTAACACTGAAATCAGAGTGTGTGTTTCCTGACTGTTTTCCATTAGAATCAGTAACAACAAAATCCTGGTGGGTGGTGACCACTGGGAGTATTTAAATAAAACTATAGATCAAGAAATATTTATACACATGTGTAAAAACCGATATATATTCATCCCTTGACGTATATGGCCACATCAACAAAACTTCACAAAATATGTTATTACCTCATTATAAGGCACGAAACCAACTTTAAATGATTTATAAGAATATGTACATAAAATTTTTATGAACAACCACTCGTATATGAACAATCTCCGAGGTCCACAAAAGAAATTAGGAAATTAAAATTCTGGCGGTATGTAGCCTAGTACTTTTTTCCTTAACCAAAACGCCTCCATTGTGTAGACAGTTTTCGTTTCCTTGGTGATCTACAAATTCTACACTCTGAAGTATCAAAACCATGAGCTGCCGAGTTTCTCTCAACTTCATCCCACAAAGCATCGGCAGTGGTTGCTGCCGTACAAGGCCACGAATGATCGGTCACTGACTTTGTGTTGTTATGTCGGTCCAGAGAACGCGTATAAGACACGTACAAGAGGGAGACACGTACCAACACAAGGCATTATAGAAAATTTGTAAGGGTAACTGGTGTAATTTAGTTATGTTCGTTGGTGTTAAAAGTGATCAATAGAAAGTGTATGCATTTAATTCAGATTCAGAGGCATGTTTCTTTCTTTCAAGCAGAGGAAAAATATCTATCTATCTCTGAGGTCGAGGGTAAGTCATCAGTAGAAATTATTCATAATACTCCATGCATGCTCCCACAGTCCTACCTAGTGGAACACGGTTCCCACACCACACGGCAGCCGTGGCCAGTGGGTGGGCACCGGCTTCTCGTGGGGGGGCACGTGCCCCCCCCGTAGCTACGCCACTGATCCGGAGCCCCCAAGGTGACCCCTCACTGGCCATGGCTGCCGTAATCTGTTTGGACCTATGACGGACGTTATGCCCTAATGCCCTTCTATGTGGCATCAGAATACCCCTGAGTTCCTTTTGCTATAGTGCCACCCCCACCCCCCCATTTATAGATACCTAGCTACGCAATTGCATCCCCAACGTTGCTCTTAACCAGTGCCAGATTTATAAGGGGCAAAAATGACAATTCCCTCGTGCTCCCCACATGTCAGGAGGGCAAAAAATATGATTATAGAAATATCATATTTCTTTTTAAATAAACTATAAATACTACATGATGAAGGGCTTTCTGACATCTATCGAAGTGTTGATGTATATTTCATTATACGTAAGAGCATATTGGTCATTAGTTGGTCAAGAGAGACCAGCAAATTGGCATCGGTAGATAATTGTCTTAACACCATGATGATCCGTGAAAGAGATTTGTGCCCACTGAATGTAGTGGGCAATGTTCGAAAAATGATAAGGTTCAAAAGTTCTTTTACGATTATTTCACTTGCCAAATCTACGTAGTAATTATTCTTGTAGATATTGTACTTTAATGCAAACAACTTTAAGTCTGTATAAATTTTAATACATATATTTTTCAAAGTTAAACAGTATCAACGGTTTCAGAATTTAATTTTGTTTTGCAAATTGTTGTCTGTAGCTGCTGTCTATAGAAACTAAAGAGGACAAGTCATTACAGAAGTTATGCTCCTGTGTGATGTGTTTTATCCATAAATCTACTTAAAGAGTTTTGCTGACATGCATTTACATTGATGAATGTATTTACTTCAGATCTATAACCCATTTAACCTTTCATTTCAGATCTATAACCCATTTAACCTTTCAATGTTGGTTATATATAATAGCATGCAGCAAGGGCATTTTGATATAAGACTTTAGTGTTTTGATGTGTATCAATTCATGAACAAGTATATAAAGAACCCACGCGACCCTGAAGTGCTCCGGACCCCCCCCCCCCCCACCCAAGGTCTGAATCCAGCCCTGCTCGAAACTGGATTTTAATGGACCAATGAGATGATTGTTTATTCTTCCTAAGTTCCAATTTTGTAAATGCATTGCTTTTCAAATTTCAACTAGCATCTAGTAATATGAGAATGACACGTCAATCAGATTTTCAATGGGAATATATATTTCACAATAATAATAATAATGATAATAATAATAATACCTAGTAATAATAATAATACCTAGTAATAATAATAATACCTAGTAATAATAATAATACCTAGTAATAATAATAACAATAATAATAATAATAATAATAATAAATAATATTAATAATAATAATATTAGTAAGGATAATAATAGTAATGATAACAATTATGATGATAATAATAACAATAATGATAATAATAATAATAATAATAATAATTATTATTATTATTATAACTAATAACGATAATAATAATGAAAAAAATACAATAATAAGAAAAATGATATATTAGTGATAGAAATATAGAATATGATAATGACTGCGACTATCACTTTTATTATCAACATCATTACTACTATAATTAAATAGCAACATCTTGTCTGAAGGCAACATCTTGCTGTCTCATACTTCTGATATTCAAAGATCCTACTTGTGTTTCTTGCTGATTTTGGTGGGTCTTACAACACCTTAGAACCACGACACTTTATTCCGTGGCGCCACCATTGCACACCTACCGCCAGTTCTCCGCAGCGGGTGTATATATCTGAGTAACTGAAGCTGGTGTTTGTCGTTTTCTCGTGGCAGGTCACTGGAAGGAGATCTCCCTAACGTGGCGGTTGGTGTTCACATGGGGCAGCATCGCTCTGGTGGGTCTGCTGCTGCACCGGCTTCGATGCGGCCTTCTCTGCCCTGCTGCTCTCTCTTCTTCACTGTTGGAGGAAGTGGGCGGGGTGGTAAGGGCGTGCGACCGAGGGCTGCTGATGGGCGCGTCGGTGAACAACAGTCCCCTCCATATCGCCGCAGCTACTCTCAATCATTTCGCTCGGATGGCTGCCATGCTGCCTCGGCCTTTCAGTGCCGAGGACGACGAGTCGCCCATCACTCAGGCAGACGCGGCCAGCGTCAGCCGCCCACTGACCGCCGCCACATGCCCGGCTCTCGACCGTTTCCTACTGATCAACATGGAAGACGCTCTGCCGGTGAAGTTACTTGATGTAGTCTCCCACTGGCCCGCCCTCAAGAAATGGGGCTTACCTTACTTTCGAAAGGTGGCCGGAGCGCGTACCGTGCCCGTGGAGGTGGGTGCACGCTACACCGATAGCAGTTGGTACCAACGGCTCATGACGCTGGATGAGTACTTCACGCAGTACGTGACGTGTTGCGGCAACGAGGGACGACCCACTGGTTACCTAGCCCAGCACCACCTGTTGGACCAAGTGCCGCAGCTCATGGAGGACATCGTGGTGCCGGACTACTGTCACCTGGGCCAGCAGCCGCCACGCATCAACGCCTGGGTGGGGCCCCGCGGAACAGTCAGTCCGCTTCACCATGACCCTGATCACAACATTCTCGTGCAGGCAAGTCTATCACAACGTTACACTATACTGTCTGACTGCACTAAAGTAAGGGTTTACATATAGCCATTCACAAAACAATTAGGCGCTGCAGTGCCGTAACAGGTGATTGCAAATTAAGGTGCATTTTGTGATTATATATATGTTTTTATTTTATTGAACCTCAACATAGTGAACAATTAGCTACAGTTAATAAGAACAATGTACATCATCTGACGTTACATTTCATCTCAGGTGGTGGGCTACAAGTACATCCGTCTGTACGCAGAGGACCAGAGCCGCCTGCTGTACGCACACCCAGACCCGCTGCTCGGCAACACATCCCAAGCCGACGTGGAAGGCCCGGCAGAGGCGTGGCCTCTGTTGCAGAAGGCCGAATATCAGGACCTTGTTCTGGGGCCCGGCGAAGCCCTCTATATTCCTCCTCGCTGCTGGCATTACGTTCGTTCTCTCTCGACCTCCTTCTCAGTTTCATTCTGGTGGGCGTAGCATTTTGTCTATTTTGTCACCTTCGCTCTCTCTTGACCTTGGCTCCATCACTATTCCCAAGTTCGATCTTTACGATCTTTGTCAGCCTTTAATTGCTGACTCATTATTTCCCTATCGCGTGGTAGTTTCTGCCGTCAATTTACAAAATCGATTGCACGTATAATCGTGCTCCAAGGTTCCTAGGATACTTGCGAGTTGCGATGCAACAAAGCTAGTACCTCCAGATGATATGACTAAGGATGCCTGGGTCATTTATAAAAACTAAGTAAAATAACATAAAAAAGTAATAAACGTATGGACTATATATAACCAGTTTTATATCCTCTTCTTTAATAAAACCAATAGACTTAGCAACCCCTACATAGATATTTTTGTTGTAGATGTTACCTGGAAATCAATGTCAAGTCTACCGTACACAGTTGTGTACTACATGCTTGATTTGCGCGAGTATACATGCTAAATATTCTATGCTGCACACGTTCCACTTCATGTTTAAAAAGCGCAGGGCAACCCGGTACGTCCCAAACCTGTTATGTAACTTTGGAGCCCTGCGTCCCACTCCCTCCCACCCTCTCGCTCCCCGCATGTGCGCTTTCTCTTCCTCTCTCCGCGTCCTCCCTCGCACACCCCCACCCCGACTCAACTCAACTCGTACCCAAACCCCGTCCACACACCACACCCCTCGACCCCTCCCCTTCCTCGTCCTACTCCCGCTCGTACACACATTTCCGTCCCCTCCCCCACTCTCTCTCTCTACGTAACACATCCCCCCCTTCTCCCTGTCCCCACCTCCGAGTATCACCGCCAACTGCGACTCAGTGCTGGTCTGCCAGCGGGGCGTGAAGGCGTGTGGTAGTCTTCTGTGTATCAGAGTTCTCTTAGAATGTTCCTCATCACAACAACACAGGTAATATATCGGCCTCTATTCACTCAAGTTGCATTACGGCATACAAGTCTGCACGGTAATACAGCTGTGGAATACTATGTAGACTTTACAAGTATAGTTGCTATAGAAAATACATCAGTGTTGTAGTTTGCTACATCACTGCTGTAGTACTTATGCAGACTTGTGGCCGCCTGTAGGGCACCGTGTACTAGTGTTGTTGAGTGTTTGCTAAAGTGATCGACAATCAGGTCATATGAAGGGATGACGTAGTGATTTTCTGTTGGAAGATAACTCATATATTTTCATTTCAGAAAGCTAGTGACAGTAACTGATAAGTGATTTTGAGAGAAGAAAAATCGCCACGAAGAGATGCATCTGCATTTTGATAATACGAGTGTCTTGTGACTGAGGAAGTATCGAAAGTTTGTCATATTGAGAGAGAGAGAGAGATTGCGTAAACAGTGAGCGGAGATGAAGTGACTGACGGAATGTTGTGCCTCTGGAAATAATGTTTTTATCGAAGACTAAAGGAAAACTGTCAAGATATCAGGAGTAACTTCAAATAACAGTGAACTTTACGCGCATATGCAAGTATGAAATGAGAGTGAAAGGTTGTTGCTATATTGATACAGCTAGGTAGGTAAATATAGCAGCAGGGAGGCTGATATCATGAAAATAGACTTAGCATACATGTAGGTACTAGTGACTGAGCGCGTGCCAATTGTATATTTAGCTTGGAATTTGTTTTGTTTAATCATGCCTTCAAATGGTCTTCAATATAGTCCATGGTTAAGATTATTATGTAACCTTAACATCGCGGCGTTTTAAGAACAATGAGTAGTATTAATTGCAATCAGAGGTCCATATAGTAGCCCCTGTGACATATTGATGCTACGTAGAACTGGTGAGGTAACCTGGTACAGGATTCGTCATTGTGTTCAAACTCCGGTCCGTTGAGGAATGTACAGTGAGATATAACTAGATATGTGTGACTGCGTATGATTAGCCCGCACGAGAGACAGAACGCAACAATGAGTGCGAGGCGAGCATTTGAGTCTCTGTGCATGGAGCCTGGAGACGGCGGCTTCAGCTATGACACGGCGCTGCTCGTTGATGTTGATCGCGCTGTTGATTTCGATGAAGCTGTCATTCGTCTCACAACCAAATGTAATTCCATCATCACCCAGTTGAGGACGCTGGGCCACCCCGTCACTGAGTTCTCCATCGCATCCGCCAAGGTGGGAGTCGCGTCCTCGATGAGTGGTACGCGGGCCGCTAGTAGCAGTCTTCACCACAGTCCCAGCAGCCTGACTAGTACTCCCGAGGGACGAAACCTGAAAGCCATGGAGGACCTGTGGTGTGGCCTGAAACGCAAGAACTACTCAGGCATGGTGGCCTTAGCGCGCCTCACCCGTTCCTCCATCCCAAGGAACGGTTGTGGCGCACGCTACTCTGTTCAAGCACTGAAGGAGGCACTGCTCAGCCACATACAGGCTTACTTCATGTTCCAGGCCTACAGCCCAATGTTCCAAACGTGGAGTGCCTTGAGTAAGGACAAGGAAGGCGAGGCACATGCAGAGTACCTGTTGTTCTTGGTGTACCGCATCCGGCCCAGCCCTGCCCGCAGCTCTAGAGGGAAGCGGTCTAGACGGATAAGCGAGCTGGAGAAGCTGGAAAAAGCCTGGTGAGTCAGGTAACATAATTTTCTAGCTTTAAAATGTAATTCACCCCATGTGACATATTTCGTTTCTATATGCCCTTATTAAGTTTTATAATTACTGAACATAAATCTTATAAGATATATTAAGCACGGTGGTTGGGGGCCATTCAGAAATTACGTAACGCTTTTTTTGGTCATTTTTGACCCCCCCCTTGACACGCCTTGTAACACATCCAGAAATTCCCTAGAAAATTATGTAACACCAGCTACTACCCCCCCTCCTAATTAGTACGTATCCAATTTTTTTTTTAAATACAATAATATAAGTCTAGCCTATGTACCTACAAATTATCATCTTTGGTTTTCTTTAAGAAATCAGAAAATGTTATGTAACACATGGCTGCACTTCACCATACCCCCCCTCCCACCCTTAGGCGTTACGTAATTTTTTAGCTGAGCTTTAGAGCTTGAACTTCAAAGGCCAGTTGGTATCCCTTCTCTTCCTCTATATTGCCTCGTCTAGTTTACAATGACGCCAGTTCCTTGGAATTCTTTCAAGACCTCGGCAGAAATCTATACGTGTGCACTTGTCCATGCACCTCATTGATTCTTCCATCTTCCAATTCTCTCACTCTTAGATCCTCTCTCTCATTCACATATGCCAGCACTCTGTCTTCCCATTTAAGGGGATTTAAGGGGATTGGTCATGTGAAATGTCAGCGAAAAAAAAAAAAATCCCCACTGAAAAATTTCCCTTTCGGCGCCCGACAAAGAGATATAGTGGTCTATGGACTATCATATAGACTGGTTTATCAGTATATATGATATACTGTAATCTTCGTAAATGTTTGTTCTATAATATTATCAAATAAAAAACAGTAAAACACGGTAAAAAAATGCCGTTACGAGACTGAAGAAATATGCATGAACTTAAAATATTCATTTCAACTTTTCGCCATTTAAAACTTTGCGAGTCAACTTTTATCGTGAAGGGTATCAATAGAAGCGAAATTTTATTAGCTTTCCATTGCTATATTTCGTTATCTGATGAATTAATTAGAACCATGCATAAATTAGCGTTAAATAAATAAATAAAATCATCAATCGGGTAATTTTCCCGATTGATGAGGTTATTTATTTATTTAATGCTAATTTATACATGGTGCTAATTCATTTATCAGAAAACGAAATATATAAGTAAATAAATAACATCATCAATCGGGAAAATTACCCGATTGATGATTTTATTTATTTATTTAATGCTAATTTATGCATGGTTCTAATTAATTGATCAGATAACGAAATATAGCAATGGAAAGCTAATAAAATTGCGCTTCTATTGATACCCTTCATGATAAAAGTTGACTCGCAAAGTTTTAAATGGCGAAGAGTTAAGTGAATTTATAAGTGGGTTCATGCATATTTCTTCATAGTCTCGTAATGGCATTTCTTTAGCGTGTTTTACTGCTTTTTATTTGATAATATTATAGAACAAACATTTACGAAGATTACAGTATATCATATATACTGATAAACCAGTCTATATGATAGTCCATAGACCACTATATCTCTTTGTCGGGCGCCCCGCAGGCCCCTATGCAGCCCCGCAATTCCAAACATTGTCGCGTGTGCAGTCCAGGTATACAGTGGTACAAGGGCGTAGCCAGAGGGGGGGCCAATGGGGCCATGGCCCCCCCCAATTCAACACATCTACTTTAGGAGTGCATGGTATAATTTCATCAATTTTACTATATTGAATATCATGCAAAAAACCAATAAATGACCCCCCATAGGGCTCAAGATGCCTCCAATTAAGTCATATCTTCAAAAATATTCTCTGGGGGGCTTACAGCGCCTCCCAGACCCCCAGCTGATTAAGGCACCCACCCCTCAACCATCATTGGGAGGTGGCCCCCCCCAATTATTTTTCCTGGCTACGCCTTTGCAGTGGTATACAGTGGTCTATGGCTTAACATTAGAAAGCTTATACTTTGTGGAATAATTTAAAGTAATCGTCCAGACCATTTCATCATTCCTGATTTAATGCAATCAAATCATAGCCATTAACGAGTATATCAACAATACGTCGTCACTTTTTGTATCCAGTCAGCCGCTTTTAAATAATCCGCAATCAAAATCTGCAAATTCCCCGAGTTTTCAAAACGCTCTCAAGGTTTGCAGACGCTCAGGCTCGGTGACGCAGCATCAGGGAGGCTCATCTTCCCGCGCTTGATCAGAGAGGCACGTAAACACAGAGATAAATATAGTACTTGAAGATATTTGGGTGTTTCTGATAGATTAGTTTTGCTATATGCCACATGCATGCATCCTTTATGGGTGCAGCAAGACAGCTGTGCCTTTCGAGAAAAGTTTGCACACGGAAAGGAGTGGCGTGTGTAGTGGCGGAGTGGCGTGTGGTGATTCACGCCTATAGTGTGTTGGGCGAGCAGTTGTGTTGAGAAACGGTGTGTAGTGAGGGTAGCGATGGACCACCACGACTGTGAGGCTTTGCCTCTTAACAAGACCAAGTAAACCAAGTAAACCAGGTGTGGAGTGGGCGTGGGCGTGCCCTGTGGTGAGAGACCCTGTGGTGGTGTGGCTGTCACACTTTCTGCCTTCCCGCCCGCATATTTTCCAACTCTTTGCTGTAGATAATGCTAGTATGTGGTTTCCGAGTAATTACGTTTGACTGTAGCTCCAAAACTAACCATAGGATTTTCTCGAAAGTACCTTCATTGTGATTCCCACACACACATGGTTTAACCTTATTTACCAATCCATGTTTTGGAGAAGTGCCAGGTCCTCCTGCTGAACCTCAGGCTCTGCTAACACCTGTTCATCCACCTCGTACTCGGGCTCAAACATATAGGATCCCATGACAATCTGAGGTTCGTTTTCCTCATAGTATACGCGACCAGCGTCATTTCTTTTGGTGTCAGATTGAGCATCGTACTCTAGATCTGTCACAGCGACAGATTCACTGTCTGACACCGAAGTACAATCGCTCATCATAACATTTGCCGACAGGTGTCAGACAGTGTCTGCGGGCGTCCCTGTTCTGACGTCATCAATAACAGTCGTAGCCCTGTTGGAGGGAAGATTTTTTTTTTGCGCGCTTTTTACAAAAGTCGTGTTTTTACGGAAATAAGGCCTGGAAATCAATTATTTTTGGTGGATTAGGTGTTTTGAATATAATTCGGCAAAAAAAAATTGGGTCTGGACGATTACTTTAAAGGATAGATAGGCACAAAATTGTTGAAAAATAAACAGGAAAGTATCAGTGTGCCGAAAATTGCATCATCCAACAGAATTTGCTCATATTAAAGAGATTTGTGAAAATTTGTGCATATCATGTCAACGAATTCTCGTATAATGCGAGTATGCTGTACACCCATACCTTGTTCCATGCATGAGATACGTTCCTGCAAAATCGTGCGGTAAGCAGAAAATAAGTTTAACTAATCACATTCCCATTGATTTCTTGAAATTTAAGAACATTTTGTGTGTAACTTCAAATTGTTTGTGTGTTAAAAACAAATTGTGGTAATTTTTTTTTTGTGCAACAAAATTTTTGCAAATTGAGGTTGTGTTTAACGTAACATAGTTGTACTACAGAAGAGCTTGTTGGAAGAGGCCAAACAGCACAACCCAGAAAAATCTGTCTGAAGAATATATTGTAGGTCCCGATGGTCAATTTCAGAATGTTTTAGAATAGACAAGAACAGTGAGCTCGATTTGCCATCTGGTGGCCGTCTGGGAACTACCCGCGCAGCTGGAATGTAGGGTCTCGGGGTGTCGGGCTCGACTTATTTTCTATTATTCCCTACCAAACCAGCTACAATTAAGTGTTGTCATGGTCAACATAGGCTTATGCAAAATGGAAATATACGAGTTTTACATTATTCATGGCGTTATAATGAGGATTGTTGGCAAAATAGAAGCATTCGATCACAGGTGTCCTACAACATTCTACTAAATACTGTAAAGGAATGCTTCAAGGCGGGTGCATGGGTTAATATTACCTCCATGTATGCAAAGAGAAGGCAATATTAACCCATGCACCCGCCTTGAAACATTCCTTTACAGTATTTAGTAGAATGTTGTAGGACACCTGTGATCGAATGCTTCTATTTTGCCAACAATCCTCAATATAACACCATGAATAATGTAAAACTCGTATATTTCCATTTTGCATAAGCCTATGTTGACCATGACAACACTTAATTGTAGCTGGTTTGGTAGGGAATAATAGAAAATAAGTCGAGCCCGACCGACACCCCGAGACCCTACATTCTAGCTGCGCGGGTAGTTCCCAGACGGCCACCAGATGGCAAATCGAGCTCACTGTTCTTGTCTATTGGCAACAATGAGAGGGGGAAGGAAAGGAGGGAAGAAAAGAAGGAAAGGGGACAAAGTACATACCATGAACAAGGAAGTTTGATGTTCTTTGCAGACAGCTTTACCTTTCGTCATGTATGCTGCTTTAGTATAGAATTGGTCCCTTCTATGTTGTTCAAAATCTATGAAACAAAGTACATTGGGGTCCAGTATAACGATGCTGCGGTACACCGTTTAATTGGTAGTACGATGTTGTGCAGGGCAAAAATTGAGGTATGTTATGAAATCCATGCACCGATGCCTGAGCGCGATACACACACACACACGGGAGATTTTATAGCAGTGTATAGAGCATCAATGGGTCGGGAAAAAATTGATAGAGAAGATCTGTTTGTGTGGGACGATAGAAGTACAAGAGGTCATGAAAAGAAATTGAAAAGGACAACATGCAAGAGGGACATAAAAAAATACAGCTTCCTGTATAGAAGCATAGAAGACTGGAACAACCTTGATGCAAAAGTGATTAATGCAAGAAGTATTCAGGACTTCAAAGGCAAACTGGATAATAGTAGATTTGGAGATGGGACAGTACGAGCATAGCTCTTTTCCTGTATGTTACAACTAGGTAAAACTAGGTAAATACACACACACACTAAACAGGCTGAGGTGATGAATAAGTGCTTACAGACTGTATTTACAAGAGAAAGTGAATTTAAAACGAAAAATATAATAGCAAAAGAAAATACAATGGAAGACATAAAAGTAGACGTAATAGAAGTAAAAAGGCTAATGGAAAGTCAAGATGTGAGAAAAGCCCCGGGTCCAGATGGAGTGTCGAACTGGATAATGAAAGAGTGCAGTAACCAACTAGCAGGAAAGTTACATAGTGTAATTGAGAGTTCACTCAAGGAGAGCAGAGTCCCGCTTGATTGGAAAAGAGCAAATATTGTGCCAATTCACAAAGGAGGAGACAAAGAAGAACCACTAAATTACAGGCCAGTATCATTAACAAGTGTAGTGGCAAAAATGTGTGAAAAAATTGTGAAGGACAGATGGTTGAAATATTTGGAAGAGACAAACACACTCGCAGGTGGCCAGTTTGGATTTAGAGGAGGAATGTCATGTACAACGAATTTATTAAGCTTTTACTCGAGAGTGATTGATGTGACACAGGAAAGAGAGGGGTGGGTCGATTGCATATACTTGGACCTAAAGAAGGCATTTGACAAGGTACCTCATAAGAGACTGCTCTGGAAGCTAGAACATGTAGGAGGATTGAAGGGTGGTTTGCTGAAGTGGATGGAAGACCTTTTGAGCAAGAGAGAGATGAGAACAGTAATAAAAGATCAGAAGTCAGAATGGTGCAGTGTGATAAGTGGAGTTCCTCAAGGATCAGTATTGGCCCCAGTGATGTTCTTGGTCTATGTAAATGATATGACAGAGGGAGTGAACAGTTATATGAGTTTATTCGCTGATGATGCTAAATTACTAAGAAAAGTAGAAAGTAAAGAGGACTGTAAGGATTTACAAAAGGATCTAGATAAGATTTTCAGATGGAGTCAACTATGGGAAATGGAGTTTAATGCTAAAAAGTGTAAAGTTATGGAAGTGGGCAGTAGCAAAAAGAGACAGAGAGGAAAGTATTCATTGGGAAATGAATGGATAATCAAAACAAAGGTTGAAAAAGATCGGGGAGTATGGATTACGGATAATTTGTCACCTGAGAAGCATATAAACAAGATCACAGGAGATACATATCAGTTGCTGAGGAATATTAGAATGGCATTCAAATATCTGGATGAGGAGATGATTAAGAAATTGATAACATCTCTGATTCGACCAAGGTTGGAAAATGCGGCAGTGATTTGGTCACCACATAAAAAGAAGGATATAAGGAAGATTGAGAGAATACAAAGAGCAGCCACAAAAACGGCTCCAAGCCTGAGAGATTTACCATATGAGGAAAGATTTTCAAGACTAAAACTCCCAACTCTGGAGAAAAGAAGAGAAAGGGGAGATTTTATAGCAGTGTATGTCTATCATCAATCATCAATACACTGTATCTGGAAATTGTATCATTGTATGTATCATTGTATCATCAATGGGTCTGGAAAAAATTGATAGAGAAGATCTGTTTGTGTGGGACGATAGAAGTGCAAGAGGTCATGAGAAGAAATTGAAAAGGACAACATGCAAGAGGGACATAACAAAATACAGCTTCCCGTATAGAAGCATAGAAGCCTGGAACAACCTTGATGCAAAAGTGATTAATGCAAGAAGTATTCAGGACTTCAAAGGCAAGCTGGATAATAGTAGATTTGGAGATGGGACAGTACGAGCATAGCTCTTTTCCTGTATGTTACAACTAGGTAAATACACACACACACACACATTAGTCATGGCGGAGCAGAGCTGGTAGTGGCGAGGCAGGTAGCGGGCCAGTGGGTGGCCCCCACCCCAAACCCCAACACTATGTACTATCGTAACTGTTATTTACAACGGAACTACTATTTTTTGATAAGTTTTGAATTACAGTGGTCCCTCACGTTTGGCGATTTAATTAGTCTAGCCAAACCAGCGCCAAAAGTGAATTTCGCCAAACGCGAATAGTACTTTCAATGGGAAAATTATTCATTAGTCTTTGACGAGGCCCGAGTTCACCCATTTGACCTCCATTTTCGTACTTTAACTGCTTGAAAGCAAAGACATTATGCATGAAACATTAACAGCAATACAAAAGACAATAGATAATAGATAACAGATGTTATTTACCATGAATTATTTAGAGTTATGTCTGGTGAGACGAGTGAGTGTGGTGGCTGTGTAGGCGGTGGTGGTTGTGGCTGTGTGTTTACCTTTCCTCCACTCGTTTCTCCGCTTTTTTGCCCTTGTCCTTATCGTCACCTGGCTTCCTCGAACCACCACTAGTACATGTATATGCCATACATTGCCATAGTCTTAGCGCGATACCCCAAAGGTACCGTCACTTGGAGCAAAAAACAACGCAGTCGTCAAGATGGCTGTCGGGAAGATAACGAACACCAACATGGTCGCTTGCGGGCAGTGCATTCTGGGCCGACGTCATTCTGTGACGTCAGCACGCGTCTCTCCAAAAGTGAATTTGAAGTGGCAAATTCGGATTCTGGTACCATATCCAACCTATCGCCAATACTGTGTTTCGCCTGGTACCATATCCAACCTATCGCCAATACAGGGAGGTCCCGTTATACGAGCATTCGGTATACGAGAATCCGATGATACGAGATGTGTAAATTAGGGTCTATTTTCAATATATGAGATCGAAAATCCAATGATACGACATTCAAACGGGTGAGTAAAATTATCAAGTTCAAAATGCGCGCCCTACCACTCCCGGGCTGGACAAAGGGGGATTCGGTTGACCCCAGTGATGAAAATAACGGGATGAACTACAGAAAAAATGTATTATCCTTTCTGCCTCTCAGTTAATAGGGCGCTGAGCCCCCCCCTCCCCCGAATTTTTTTTATATTTTTGCCACTCATATAGTCAATCTGAAGACATATCTGCAATGTTCCAACTCAAAGTGTTCCAATCAGCCATTTTGGGGGTATTTTGGATTGCTTAGTAGCTGCCTATTAAATCATTAATGTTATTATTACACATATCATGCCCAGGCACCCTATGAGGCCGGGCCCTGGGGCTGAGATACCAGCTTCTCCCCCCCTCCCCGTGAGAGGGGACCGGGCCTGGTATCTCAGCACCAAGGCCCAGCCTCATAGGGTGCCTGGGCATGATATGTAATAATAAAATCCATACATTAAAATACAATAAGTTCTTCAGTTTTAGAATGTCTTATCTATGAAAAATATGCCTTCAGATTGACTCTATAAGTGACAAATTCAAACATTTTCGCCAGGCCAAGACCCAAAACTAAGCCTTGTCACCCAAGGCCCAGTGTGAGTCTTAGGGGTTCACAGCAGTCCCCCAGCTGAATTAGCTCGCTGTGTTCGCTTGTGGATTTTTAGGGGCCCTGAATCACTTACAGTACCAGAGCCCAATGGTGTCTCTACCTGGCCCTGCATATACTTACTTGAAAGCGATCACACGCAAGGTGTGATCAGCTCATCAGCGCTCTGGGAATGTATCCCCATTCAGCCCATGTACTAATGCCTTCATTATACGAGAATTTGATATACGAGTAGACTCCGTGGAATAGTCTGCTCATATCATCACAAACACACTATCTCATTCCCTTCCATTATGTGTGAATTCACTGAAAACTATTTCAGGCACTTTGCGCCCACCACACCGAAGAGGAAGCGCCAGCTGTCAAGTGGGAGCAGTGTCAGCAGCAGCAGTAGTGTCAGCAGCAGTCCCACCGATAGCACAGCCCACCTGTCCTCGTCCCCCACCCACGCCTCCTATCCCTCTGTTCCTGGCTCTGCAGCAGTCCCACCATGCCCCTTATTCCTCAATAATGGTTAGGAAGGCAGCCTTTTTAAGCTAAATGATTTAATACTCAAGTTGATGGAACTATGTAAAAGTATAAAGATTGGAATAGATCAAGCAAATTGCTTCTATAGCTAGGTCCACACTGGGGCTCAAGCTGCGCAATGTACTGCGGAACTCATGTTGCTCGAAGTGTTGCAAAACGGGAGTGTCCAAATTACACCCTGGCTTGTCGCGCATCAGTGGCTGACTTGTACCAGAGAGAGCCAGATGATAATAATATATGCCTCTGATACTAAAGAAGATCCTTGTAATAATAAAAATAATCCTTCAATAGTAAGAAAATTCCTTGTAAATATTATCAATAAGCCTTTGATAGTAAGATAGATCCTTGTAATAATAATAATAATAATAAGCCTTCGATAGTAAGAAAAATCCTTGTAGAAGGCATTTCAAGTCAAGAATTCTACATACATCATGTCATTCACCCATGGTCTTGTCCATGTGAGTCAGACTCGCGATCGCCAGTTTCACCCTCCCGGTGCGAGCTTGAAGCTCATTATTACCGATCTTTGGGTTATGGTGGGACCTCATACACCACACACCTCCATCCCCTTGCTCAAGGGGGCACAGTAATCGCCTTAATTTCTCAGTGGAATTATCCCCTGGAATGAGCGGGGCCAGGGATCGAACGCTGGACCACAGAATGGCACAGTTAGGGACGCCCTAACCCCCCGAGCCGTTCAGACGGTATCCAGATCCTCCTTCAATGACAGCTTGACGGCTACTGTCGCTCTCAACGAATTACAAAAATGCCCCGTGCTAGACATGCCTCGAGCAACATTTGGGTGACACTCAACACAAGAATTGAGTTGCCGCAACAAGTTGAGTAATACAATGCACAACTCGAGGCCTGGTGTGGACGGGTCTTTAGAAATGTAGGTTTTGCATAAGCTCAGATTTAGTGCTGCTGTATCAAATTGCATATGGGAACTATTTTTGCCATAAAGAAACTGAAGTTAAACACCTTAGCCGTGGTGAATTTTACATTGAAAAAATGTGTTTCTCACTTGATAAACCGTCTTTCTGGCAATTCCTTAACCATATACACATAGATGGGATTCTGTTATTGCAGGAAATCGCTGTATTGTCAATCTCCCTTTCTTTTCTAGTTAGTAAAGAAGACGATAACTATGGTCTCGGCTGGAGTGACTGGCCAGTGTCTGGGAGGAAAGGATCACTCAGGAGCAGTGTGGAGAACATGCCTACGCTGGGGACAAATTCTCAGAAGACCCTTATACACAGGAGAGCTGACACCAACACTGAGTCCCAAAGGTGTGTGTAATTATTATTTTTTTTTTTTAACACATTTTGGCCTATAGCGCCTGTAGGCATCTGAGACCTCCAGGTCTCAGATGGTAGGCTCCAGAGGTTCATTTGAGGGCTATAATGGTTTCCCCTCATCCGTGGTGATGCAGGCAGGATTTTTATAGTGGCACCTGTGATAAAAGGTCCATGCTGCCCCCTGTTTCCTCCGATGCATTCGCCTTTGTAGGTAGAATTAATTGGCAGCATCCAGGTGTTTTTAGGCCACTCGACGATTGGGGAATGTTTTTGGCACATAAGAACATAAGAAGAACATAAGAAAATAAGGAAGCTACAAGAGGCCGTGAGACCTACACGTGGTAGTTCCTGTTATCTAACACTACCTACATCCACCTTGCATCCCCATCCATGAATTTATCTAGCCTCCCTTTAAAGCTCTCTAATGACTCCGCACTAACTACCTGTCTACTGAGTCCATTCCAATCATTTACCACCCTATTTGTGAACCAGTTTTTCCCTATTTCTTTTTTAAATCTACATTTTTCCAGCTTGAATCCGTTACTTCTTGTTCTACCCCGGTTAATAGCCGTAAGAACTTTTCCTACCTCTCCTTTATTAAATCCCTTTATCCACTTAAAAACTTCTATCAGATCGCCCCTTACTTTGCGTCTCGAGTGAGTGTAAATCTAATAGCTTCAATCTCTTCTCATAACTAAAGTTATGCATCCCTTGAATAATTTTGGTCATCCTTCTCTGCACTGATTCTAACATTCTATCCATCCTGTAATATGGAGACCAAAACTGAACCGCATAGTCTAGGTGAGGTCTGACTAGAGCCAAATAAAGCTTTAGAATAACTTCCACACTTCTACTTTTAACACTTCTGGTAATGAATCCAAACACTCTATTAGCTCTATTTCTAGCCTCAATACATTGTTTCCTAGGTCGGAGGTCTTGGCTCACCCTCACTCCAAGATCTTTCTCACCTTCTGATCTTTTCAGCAATACATTGTGTATGGTGTATCTATTAGCAGGGTTTTTTCTACCAACATTCATAACGCTGCACCGTGGCCGGACAGTTTGCCTACGGACAGTTTGCCTTCGGACAATTTGCCTACCGGACAGTTTGCCTACGGACAGTTTGCCTACCGGGCATTTTGCCTACCGGACAATTTGCCTACGGACACTTTGCCTACGGACAATTTGCCTACGGACACTTTGCCTCAGTGTTTCCACAGGAAAATTTTTCTTTACCTTGGACAGTTATAGTGATAACCCTACCTTAGATAACAGTATAGTTGCCAGCTGCAATAATGTCGCCAGGTGCCAAATATTACGAATTATAGCATCACTACTGATGTGTATGTGCCACTGAAGATGATACACAGTAGTTCATATCGGTGACAGGACAACTCATACCGCGGACAACTCATACCGGACAATTCATACCATGCTAATTCATACCCCAGACAATTCATACCATGCTAATTCATACCCCGGACAATTCATACCCCGGACAATTCATACCATGGTCAATTCATACCATGGTCAATTCATACCCCGGACAATTCATACCATGGTCAATTCATACCCCGGACAATTCATACCATGGTCAATTCATATCCTGGACAATTCATACCCCGGACAATTCATACCCCGGACAATTCATACCAGACAATTCATACCCCGGACAATTCATGCCATGCCAATTCATACCCCGGTCAATTCATACCCCGGACAATTCATACCATGCTAATTCATACCCCGGTCACCGAATAGTTTACTTATTGGAAATAGTGAAATATATTTTTTGATGTTTATAAATAATTAATATAGGCCTATAACGTTAATATAGGCCTTGTCGAGAGCTGCTTGGTATGGGAAAGGAGCCTGCATAGGAACTCACGCGTGGTGACCCCCGGGAGTGGCATCTAGGGTAGGCGAGGCGACGCGCCCCCCGGCGTATGCCCCCAATGATTGATTGATATAACATCTCGTATATACTTTTTTTTGGCATGATTGTTTTTTTTGTTTTTTTGCCTATAATTTTTTCAAAACTTGTATATGATAGAATAAGCTTGTCCATATGTTAATTGGGGGTTTCAGGTCAGACTGCTGAAAATTGAAAAAAATCGATTTAATAAAATCTTTGAATTACTATTATTAAAAAACTAAGCTTCATTGGGGATTGCAAATGGTTGCATTTAGACGGCATTAGTGTGGACTTTATTCAATTAGTGCCCGGTATGGGTATGTCAAAAAGTATGAGAGCGGTAACTCCTACAATTTGTATCTATTTTACAATTTGTTACCCTCTATCTCAGTTAATTATTGATGGAGTGTTCATTTTTACTTGGCATATCATTGACATTATCCACTAAATATATGCAAAGAATGAGCTCTGAGTGGGCCTTAGTTTGAAAAAAAAAAAAAATTTTTTTTTGCATTTTTATGCTCGTCCCATTCACGCACCAAGAATGATAGAGACTTGAGTTACGGTTTACTTTTAGAAAGTAATGGTGTCTACCTCCAAATTAAAACGTTTGAGGAATTCAATGAAAAATATGCTCTATAATTGTTCAAAAATTAGCTTAAAATAACTTTTTTGAAGATTTTCAAAGTCTTCCCGTTGCAAAAGGGAGGTTCATTCAGGCATGCAATTCACTCTATATTGTGTAGAATCCAATGCTGCTTGCCATTTGAGTGCCAAAAAAAAAATAAGAATCTGTTTTCTTGCAAATACACTGGTACCTTGACTTACGAGTGCCCTAACTTACGAGTTTTCCGAGTTACGAGCAGTCGCTCGGTTGATTTTTTGCTTTGAGTTGCGAGCCAAAATTAGAGTTACGAGTGATTTTTTTGTTTTGTTACGAGCGAGCTTCAGATACGCCGACGCTAGTTGGCGCAGCGAACGCCACAACATCCGCCCAGCATCCCGCGTCTCACTCGTTCACTTCACTTGATTACCTCGCCGTGGAAGCATCTCTGTTGTGTTGTGCTCACACAGGCGAATGCAAATGGCGGAGGGTGAGCGCAGTACGTTTAGCGGCAGTTCCACCCACAGCGGTTTCCAACAGCTGATACACAGAGTATAAACACTGGCGAATGCAAATGGCGGAGGGTAAGTGCAGTACGTTTAGCGACAGTTCCACCCACAGCTGTTTCCAACAGCTGATACACAGAGTATAAACACTGGCGAATGCAAATGGCGGAGGGTGAGTGCAGTACGTTTAGCGGCAGTTCCACCCACAGCTGTTTCCAACAGCTGATACACAGAGTATAAACACTGGCGAATGCAAATGGCGGAGGGGTGAGTGCAGTACGTTTAGCGGCAGTTCCACTCACAGCTGTTTCCAACAGCTGATACACAAAGTATAAACACTGGTGAATGCAAATGGCAGAGGGTGAGTGCAGTACAGGGAGGTCCCGAAGATACGAGCAGTTAGGTTCTACCTGGCATACTCGTAAAGCGAAATCTCGTATAACGACACACATAACTAATGGTAAAATATAGGTTTGGTTCCAGGACCCCATCAATTAAAAAAAGAAAAAAAGAAAAAGAAAAAAAAAAAGACATGTTTTTCAAGGTAAAATAAACTATAGCAAACACAACAAACACACAGCGTCTATATTACCCACACTGTACTACCTATTCTGTAGAAAAAGCATTCTGAAAGAGAAAATACCACACAAAATAGCATAACTGCACATTAATTAAACATAAAACATGCATAACAAGCAAAAAAGACGTTGTAATGTAGGGGACGCAGTGTGATACAAGAGAAGGTAGTGTAGGGGTCCCAAGGTTGGGGCCACACACCTGGCTAATTACCCCTAAAGGTCAGGCCGCGCCATATGCTTAATTACCCTTCAGGTCACGCCTTGCTAGGGGTGACCTGACTGCGGTCCCAAGGTTGGGGTCGCACACCTGCTAATTACCCCTAAATGTCAGGCGGCGCCATATGCTTAATTACCCTTCAGATCATGGCTTGCTAGGGGTGACCTCACTGGGGTCAACCAAATCCCCCTTTTTGTCCAGACAGGGAGTGGTAGGGCGCGCATTTTGAACTTGATAATTTTACTCACCCCAGTTTGAATGTCGTATCATTGGATTTTCGATCTCGTATATTGAAAATAGACCCTAATTTACACATCTCGTATCATCGGATTCTCGTATACCGAATGCTCGTATAACGGGACCTCCCTGTACGTTTAGCGGCAGTTCCACCCACAGCTGTTTCCAACAGCTGATACACAGAGTATAAACACTGGCGAATGCAAATGGCGGAGGGTGAGTGCAGTACGTTTAGCGGCAGTTCCACCCACAGCTGTTTCCAACAGCTGATACACAGAGTATAAACACTGGCGAATGCAAATGGCAGAGGGTGAGTGCAGTACGTTTAACGGCAGTTCCACCCACAACACAGAGTGTAAACACTGGCGAATGCAAATGGCGGAGGGGGAGTGCAGTCCAGTCATATAGGTACAGTAAAAAAATTGGGGTGTTTATTTTTGGGCTGGAACGGATTAACCCCTTCACTGCTGATATCAAATTCATAGGCCTACCCCCCTGTGCGGCAAGTTTAATTAAAATATAAAATAATTACTGATCATATTTTAAAGTCCCTAAATGAATAGGATGCTCATTCCATACCAGAAAATCTATGTTTCGTCTTGGTGGAGGCTACCAGCTAAGTGAGGAGTTGCGTCAGAGTGCAACAACAGGGCCGTGACCGTGCTGCCAGACGCACAATGAAACCACTTACTACTCAACATAATACAGCATATTTTGGTACATAAATGCTTCATTCATTCATGCTTCTGTTTTATATCCATCAAGAATATGTTGAATATCTTGACTATTTTGCCTCGCCATTGAAGTAGAGGGTGCGGCAGCGTCAACACGTCGTACTGTACCGCTTGACCTTATTAGTCATACTAACTCACTCAAGCAGAAAAAGAGGTTCTATTATATCGCAACACTTGACACTGTTGCCATACAAGCCTATCACAGCGAATATTTACCCATAATATCATTGAGTTTACTATCATTGAGTTATTATCAGTTACTATCATTTCATTATTACATTGAGTATAATATCATTGAGCGGAGTTTAAATACAGAAACCCTATATGTACCAGCCGCAGTGAACCCTTAGATAGCTGAGAGACCGTATTTGTACCAGCCGCAGTGAAGGGGTTAATGGTATTTCAATTAATTTCAATGGGGAAAATTGTATTGATATACGAGCAAATTGAGTTACGAGCTCGATCAATGAAGGAATTAAACTCGTAAGCCAAGGTACTGTACTTAAAATATTTTTGGGGGGGATATACCACTGCAATTATTACCCATATTTAGGTCAATAACACTCAAAGACTAATTAAGATACGGCAATGAAATCCCGTCCTCTATCGCACTATACATACTACTGTCTAGAAGCTGTTTAGGTTTCATATATATAGAGTTAAAACTGTTAAAATTACAATGCTATAAATATGTACTTTTACATGGAAGAACTCATGCAAAGGTACCTTTTACGGCACTATTTTTCCTATTCTAAGCTTCATTGAGAAACAGTATATATTTTTTATAGATCATAGATAAACTATCTTGGCTGAAATAGTGCACGAATGATGTCAGTTTAATAATAAGAATTTTGAAGGGGACAAAAATAAATGTTTTCTACAAATTTAATCACTCATATCTTTCTTGTTTATTATGAAAAACAGGTACTATTGGGTGGCTGGGCTTATTAATTACTGTCCCCATTATATAGATTAAAAGGAAAAATGAAATGCAACGATTTTGAAAATTTGTGAAAACAATTATCGAAAGGCCATTTTTAAGCTTTTGTAACACAACCATAAAATTCATTTAACAATAATCTACCTATTTTGTACGTACAATTATATGCATTCTAAAAAAAAAAAAATTCAATTTTGTATTCAGGGAAAATGTTCACGAAATAAAAGCCTTGACTTATTGTCGCAGGCAACATTTGAGTAGAGTATTTTTGGGGGGTAAAAAGGACTGCAATTATTACCGCTATTTAAGTCACTAAGACTCCAAGACTAATAAAGATACAGCAATGAAATCTGATCTCCAATCACAATATACTCTTTTCTATATGCTGTTAGTTTCATGTAAATATACTAAATACTGTTAAAATTATAAGGCTCTAAGTATGGACTTTTACACGGAACAATTCATGCAAAGGCACCTTTTGAAGTACTATTATTCCAAAACTAAGCTTCATTGAGAAACGGTATATATTTTTTATAGATGATAGAGAAACTATCTCTACTGAAATCGTGCGCGAATGATGTCAGTTTAAAGAAAAAAAATTTGTAGGAGACAATAATTTTTTCCGTCATATTTAATCACTCATATCTTTTTTGTTTATTATCATTAAGAGTTTATATTGGGTGGCTGGGCTAAGAACGGTCCTTAGTATATACTCTAAAATGAAAAATGAAATCAAACTATTTTGAAAAAATAAATCAAAAGGTCATGTTTAAGCTTTTGTAACACCATAAAATGCATTTAACAATAATCTACCAACTCCATACGTGAAACGATATGCATTCTACAGAATCCAACATTCAATTTTGTATTCAGGGAAAACTTGAATGAGATATCAGCTTTGAGTTATTGCCGCTGGCCCATTTTGAAGACAAAAAATACTACTCTTTGAAAGGCTCTATCTCCAAAACCAAAAATGGTAGAAAGAGTCACAAGGTGTCATTTAAGCCGGAATAGGTCATTCGTGTTATGATTAGAGCCATTCATATTTTTGTCATTAACTTTCGGTCTTATGGGTGAAAATAGAGCAAATTTGCTTGATTTTGCAACATTTTTGGATGTAACTCCGAAACTTATCGACCGATGTTTATCATATTCCTATCAACAATGCATTAGGACGTCCCCCACACCATATCCGAAAATCAGCTTAATCCAAAAAAATAAAGTTACTCAAACACACTTGTGAAAGTTTGGGGATTATATGTCAATATTCGAAGTCATAAGAGGGGTAAGACTATACAATGTCTCGAAGATTTTTTTCTCGACAGGATGTCGCTGGACTTCAATGACACATAATTTTTAATGGCATTTCCACACTTAGAAAAAAATGTAAAATATTTATTTAAATGCCCCAATGGACCCGTTTACTCACACCTAAAACACGGAATTTTGTGAAGCTTTGGATGTAACATAAGCTACTTATCACTGTACTCATATTCATTTTGCTTAAAAATGCACCATGAATGAGATATATGCAGTTTTTTGGGCCAAAATATGACGTGGCCGCGGAACGCGCTGTGATTGGTTGTGACGTAGTCAGCGCAGAAACATCCCTTCCGCTTCCTTCTCTACCCCGCTTCCTCGCCTACATAGCTGGACAAAGAGAACACACTGTTTGTTATGTGCCAATCTGCTAAAACACCACGATTAAAACACCAGAGAGTGTTCATATCTGTGTCCAAAGACAAGAAAAAAAGTAAACAGTGGTGGATGTCTACTATAGGCGTGATTCCCCTGAGGGAACACACATGTTACTCGTGTGTGTGTGTGTGTGTGTGTGTGTGTGACACTGCGTGTGTGTAGTATACATAGTACTACGTATGGATTGGTGATTGGTGTTTGTCTGTGTATGCAGTGATGAAGTAACAAACGCCTACACACACACATGCACACACACATACACAACACACGCAGCGTTGTGTTATTGTGACTGCTGTGGGCACAGGAAGCATCCAAAAGAACATAATAACATAAGAAAATAAGGAAGCTACAAGAGGCCGTGAGACCTACACGAGGTAGTTCCTGTAGTGATTGTGAATTTCCCCTTCATCTAGGGCCCTAGGCGATTCATTATGTACTCTTAGAACTCATAGAAAAACAGGTATGGAGTGAGAGCGCCTTCCACCCACCCACACACACACATCTGATCAAGAGCACACTGCGCCTTCCACACACACACATATGTATATATATGTGTGTGTGTGTGTATATTTACCTAGTTGTATTTACCTAGTTGTAACATACAGGAAAAGAGCTATGCTCGTATTGTCCCGTCTCCTAATCTACTATTATCCAGCTTGCCTTTGAAGTCCTGAATACTTCTTGCATTGTGTGTGTGTGTGCGTGGAAGGCGCAGTGTGCTCTTGAAGGATGTGTATGTGTGTGTTGGTGGAAGGCGCTCTCATTCTACCTGTTCTTCTATGAATTTGTCTATGATGTGTATGTATGTGTGTTGGTGTAAGGCGCTCTCATTCTACCTGTTCTTCTATGAATTCGTCTATGATGTGTATGTGTGTGTACGTGTTGGTGGAAGGCACTCTCATTCTACTTGTTCTTTTATGAATTCGTCTATGATGTGTGTGTGTTGGTGGAAGGCGCTCTCATTCTACCTGTTCTTCTATGAATTCGTCTATGATGTGTGTGTGTGTGCAGGTGGAAGGCGCTTTCATTCTACCTGTTCTTCTATGAGTTCGTCTATCTGTGTAGCTGTAGGCTACATGTCATTGTAGGTTCATTTGAGCTCTTTGTAAGGAGTTGCGATGCCTAAAGTCATCACTTGCCTGTTGCCATGGGTCACTTGTCCCTGTCTAATCACTTCTTACTTATAAACTACAACTGATATATTCACAAACACAGTGAAAACCTACCACAAAACTTGTAGGAGGATTATTGGCCATCTTGCGGTAGTAGGGGTAATGCAAGTTAATGTTACTGTGGAGCGGCCCGCTTGACAACTCTGCGTTGTTGACGTCACAACATGGCGCCGGTCGTTTTGGGGTGCACAAATTTTCCTCCACTTAAAATGGCTGTATCATCAAAAATACTGCTCACATCGAAAATTCAGCATCACTGCCCTACTATATGAGTCTTGAAGATTTCCAATCTATCGTTACCTCAAGTAGAGTAAATGGGTCCATTCAGCTCCTAAGTGGGAAAAATATTCATTTTCAGAAATCATTCATAGGTATAAAGTACCCTTTTCTTGATATTCTCTATCTCGGTAACCAATCGTTGTTGAGCGATCCCATTAGTGATTCTTAGACCTTTAAACTATTTGCTCGGCACCCGCTATGTAATTTTTTTGGACTTTTTATAAAAAAAAATTCAACCGATTTTAATAATATTTATTCATATGACGTAATAGTATAATATCTGACTGATCTGACATATAGCAAGGATGCAGGAGCCACTAAAAAAGAAAAAATAATATTCTTGACATCTAGCACCCTTAATATTTGTTGGATCAATTTGATTTTTCACAATAGTATAGATATTGTACTCATACGCCATCCGTGTGAATTTTATTACATTTGGATGAAAACTAAAAATCGCTAGGTATTTTTTTCCTATTTTTTTTCATCACCCACAAAAAGTTTCGTTACTACGTTCCAGACAATATAGCATCATTTATATAGTTAATTTGCGTTTAGTTTTTTTATATATATTTTTTTCTATTTAAAAAAAAAAAAAAAAGAAATATAAAATGTTTTTAACAAAAATCTATAAAAAATATTCTATATAGTCGAGAATGAACTAACGAAACTTTATGTGGGTGATAATGAAAAATAATTAAAAATTGTAGAAAATATTAGCGATTTTTACAATTGTTATCCAAATTTGTTTTTGTTTTACAGATGGGGTATTAGTACAGTACCCATCATGTACTACAAAATCAAACAGATCTGACAAATATGAAGGGTGCTACATCAAGTTTTTTGAAAAACTAGATAAAAAAAAATCATACGCATCAAAATTATAGACCCTATAAAATCAAAAAATGATGTGCCTTTAGTTTAAAAATCAGACAAACAGTTTACCAGATACAGGCCAAAAAGTATTATAAATCTGGCATTATATTTTACATAATTACCCCAAAAGTGGCATTTAACCTTAAGAGATACAAAAAAATTCCGATATCAAAATTATAGATCATAAAAAAATCTATAAATAGTTTACTATAAGTTTTATTAAAAGGCAAACGGTTTAACAGATACAATCAAAAATTGTGATTCCTAACATGTCATATTTTCCATTATAAGCCCAAAAAGGGGCATTTCCCTTATAGATACAAAAAAAGATATATATCAAAATTATAGATCATAAAAAAATCTATAAATACTATTCTATTAGTTTAAAAATCTGACAAACAGTTTGCAGACGCAACCCAAAAAGTATTATTCATAAGGCATAATATTTTACATTATACCCACAAAAGTGGCCTTTTCCTTCGATACAAAAAAAAGACGATATTAAAATTATAGATCATAAAAAACTCTATAAATAGTTTTCTATAAGTTTTCTATTAAGGCAAACAGTTTACAAGATAAAACTCAAAACAATTATTCCTAAGGCGTAATGTTTCACATTATGCCCCAAAAGTGGCATTTTCCTTATAGATACAAAACAAATCAATGAAATTAAAAGTGTAGATCATAAAGATATATAAATAGTTTTCAATACGTTTTACAATCAGACAAACGGTTTACCAGATACAACCCCAAAACTAATATTCATAAGGCGAAATATTTAAATTATACAAAAAAGTGGCATTTCCCTCCCTCTCATATTTCTCTCTCTTTTTCTCTTTCTCTATAGTCCATTTAATATACCTTAAACCGAAAATTTAAATCGAACGAAGTTGAAAAATGTTGTAAAAAAAATATAAGGCCATTTTTAAGCTATTCTAACAGAACAATAAAAGTAATTCAACGATAATCTACCTCTCTAATACGTATAACTATATGCAGTCTACAGAAAGCAACATTCAATTTCATATTCAGGGAGAAATAGAAAAAAATATAAGCCTTGATATTTGACCGCTGGCACTATTTGAATATAGAAAGTCAGAAAGAATAAGAAAAATATGACTGATATTAAAGTCACTAGCACTCAAAAATAAATTAAGATACAGCATTAATATTTTCTTCTCATTGCACAATATACTACTATTTAGCAGCTGTTAGAGTTTCAAGGGTTTATAATAAAAAGTCTTAGAATTACAATCCTCCAAATATGAGCATATAGACGATTTTTTCTTCTTCAAAGTTTTGCATATATATATATATATATATATTATTATTTTTTTTTTGGGGGGGGCACTCAAATGGCAAGCATCATTGGATTCTACACAATATAGAGTGAATTGCATGCCTGAATGAACCTCCCTTTTGAAACGGGAAGACTTTGAAAATCTTCAAAAAAGTGATTTTAAGCTCATTTTTGAACAATTATAGAGAGCATAGTTTTCATTGAATTCCTTAAACGTTTTAATTTGGAGGCAGATACCATGACTTTCTAAAAGTAAACCGTAACTCAAGTCTCTATCCTTCTTGGTGCGTGAATGGAACGAACATAAAAATGCATTTATTTTTATTTTTCAAACTAAGGCCCACTCAAAGCTCATTCTTTGCACATATATAGTGGATAATGTCAATAATATGACCAGTAAAAATTAACACTCCGTTAATAATTAACTGAGATAGAGGGTAACAGAGTGTAAAATATACAAATTGTAAGAGTTACCGCTCTCATACTTTTTGACATACCCATACCGGGCACTAATTGAATAAAGTACACACTAATGTCGTCCAAATGCAACCAATTGCAATCCCCAATGAAGCTTAGTTTTTTAATAATAGTAATTCAAAAAATTTATTAAACAGATTTTTTTTCCAATTTTCAGCAGTCTGACCTGAACCCCCCCAATTAACATATGGACAAGCTTATTCATAGACCACTGTATACCTGGACTGCACACGGAATATCGGCCTGTCGCACAAGGGCCTGAAGTCGGAGGGCCACTCGGATTCATATCTATAATAATATAAGCGAAAGTGTGTGTGTGTGTGTCTGTCTGTCTGTCTGTCTGTCTGTCTGTCCGCGATAGGTGCCGTCCCCCGTGGCGGAATCCCATCATATGTCACAGTTTGGGAACCAGCTCGACCAGGGGAAGGTTTTAAGCCCACTTATGAGATGATCCGATCACTTTTTTTTTTTTTTTTTTTTTTTAGCAGCCTATTTGCGAGAATTGTGAAAAAAAAATGTGGGTTGCGAGAATTGAGGAAACCTTGATGTAGGGTGATGGGTAATGGGTGAGTGAATGGGTGGGGTGATGGGTGAGTGAATGGGTGGGGGGTGATGGGTGAGGGAATGGGTGGGGGGTAATGGGTGTGTGGTGATGGGTAATGGGTGAGTGAATGGGTGGGGGGTGATGGGTAATGGGTGAGTGAATGGGTGGGAGGAATACATACATTTCTACATCCATGATTTCAGGAAAGTTAGAAGGGGCTATCTGGAGAGTCTGTGTGCCCACCAAACACAGGTGGTGGGCCAAAGGCCCACCAATAGCACTCCGCAGGAGCTAGCCAAAAAGGCCGCCCGGAGGGTGGCTTTGCGGCTAGTATATATATATACAGATCATATAGACTAGTTTATCAGTATATATGATATACTGTAATCTTCGTAAATGTTTGTTCTATAATATTATCAAATAAAAAACAGTAAAACACGGTAAAGAAATGCCATTACGAGACTGAAGAAATATGCATGAACACTTTACCATGCCATTTAAAACTTTGCTAGTCAACTTTTATCATGAAGGGTATCAATAGAAGCGAAATTTTATTAGCTTTCCATTGCTATATTTCGTTATCTGATAAATGAATTAGAACTATGCATAAATTAGCGTTAACTAAATAAATAAAATCATCAATTGGGTAATTTTCCCGATTGATGGTTATTTATTTAGTCAACGCTAATTTATACATGGTACTAATTCATTTATCAGAAAGCGAAATATATAAGTAAATAAATAACCTCATAAATCGGGAAAATTGCCCGATTGATGATTTTATTTATTTATTTAACGCTAATGTATGCATGGTTCTAATTAATTTATCAGATAACGAAATATAGCAATGGAAAGCTAATACATTTGCACTTCTATTGATGCCCTTCATGATAAAAGTTGACTCACAAAGTTTTAAATGGCGAAGAGTTAAGTGAATATTAAGTTCATGCATATTTCTTCATAGTCTCGTAATGGCATTTCTTTAGCGTGTTTTACTGTTTTTTATTTGATAATATTATAGAACAAACATTTACGAAGATTACAGTATATCATATATACTGATAAACCAGTCTATATGATAGTCCATAGGCCACTATATCTCTTTGTCGGGCTCCCCGCAGGCCCCTATGCAGCCCAGCAATTCAAAACATTGTTGCGTGTGCAGTCCAGGTATACAGTGGGCTATGGCTTATTCTATCATATACAAGTTTAGAAAAAATAATAGGCAAAAAAAAAAAAAAAAAAAAAAAAAAGGAAAGCCCCAAAAAAGTATATACGAGACGTTATAGGCCTATATTAATTATTTATAAACATTAAAAAATATATTTAATTTCCAATAAGCAAACTATTCGGTGACCGGGGTATGAATTAGCATGGTATGAATTGTCCGGGGTATGAATTAGCATGGTATGAATTGTCCGGTATGAGTTGTCCGCGGTATGAGTTGTCCTGTCACCGATATGAACTACTGTGTATCATCTTCAGTGGCACATACACATCAGTAGTGATGCTATAATTCGTAATATTTGGCACCTTGCGACACTATTGCAGCTGGCGACTATACTGTTATCTACGGTAGGGTTAACACTATAACTGTCCAAGGTAAAGAAATTTTTTTCTGTGGAAACACTGAGGCAAAGTTTCCGTAGGCAAAGTGTCCGTAGGCAAATTGTCCGGTAGGCAAACTGTCCGTAGGCAAACTGTCCGTAGGCAAATTGTCCATAGGCAAACTGTCCGTAGGCAAACTGTCCGGTAGGCAAATTGTCCGTAGGCAAATTGTCCGTAGGCAAATTGTCCGTAGGCAAACTGTCCGTAGGCAAACTGTCCGGGTACCGCGCTGCACTTATCAATATTAAATTCCATCTGCCATGTGACTACCCACTCATGAAGTTTATCTAAGTCTCCCTGCAATATGTTTACATCAGACTGTGATCCAATAATCCTACCTACCTTAGTATCATCAGCAAACTTGCTGATATCACTGCTAATCCCACTATCCAAGTTGTTGATGTAAATAAAAAATAGTAATGGACCCAAAACATGGCGGGCGGAATGGTGAATGAATCCCATATGGCGGGATTCGAACTCACTATACCGAGCTTTTCACTTCCAGGCGCTAACCACTCGCCCACTGTCTTCTTAGTTGTACCATACAGGGCCTGGGCTATACTCCTGTGGTTCTCTTGCCATAACTAAATTTATCTAGTTTTACCTTAAAATGATGCGCAATTTTTGCTGCTGTCACCTCTTCTAGTCCATTCCAATATCTCAACATTCTTTATTTTGTGAGGCGACCACACAATTTCAGCATACTGTAGTGTTGATCTTATCATTGTGGTGATTATGAAGTGAAAAGCTACTCTTATAGTCCTCATCATTTTATATGTATCATTCAATACTTTATTCATATGCTTCTCTGGTGATAGATCATCCTGAAACACTATTCCCAAGTCTTTCTCTTCAATTTCCTGTGTTATTACATCATTATCCAGCTTGTACGTTCAACTAGGTCAGAGGTCGGCAACCCAGAATTCGAGAAGAGCCAGTTTCTTCAAACTTGGCAGAAAAGCAGTGTTGATGGAGCCGCAGTGTAAATTATGAATGGAAATTACGAGCAAGTAGAAGTTAATAAGTACACAAATTTGTAACAATATTTTTCTAGTCTCATACACTATCGGTTTCTACACTATACAGTATCGTACTGCGGCTATCTATGCCAGTATTGTATCTCTTTATTTTTCTAAACGATAATTTGGACATTAAGTAGGTGGCAGGAGCCACACAGGTCTCTTGAAAGAGCCGCATGCGGCTCCAGAGCCGCAGGTTGCCGACCGCTGAACTAGGTGTCTTTCTACTTTTTCCAGAATGTACATGACATTTATTGGCATTTCCCATCTTTTACTCCATTCATAAATTTTATTTAAATAGGTCTGCAATTCTTTGCAAATTTTGTGGTTTCTGATCTTCCTCATCAACTTTGCATTACTAGCAAACCGACATATATTATATACACACAAACCTCGATTTCCCGGACCTTGATTTCCCGGATATCGGATTTGCCGGACAAAATCCGAGGTCCGGGGATATGTCAAGAGTCCTGGACAATTTTTTTTTTTTGCGTTGAAATGCCTGGTCCTGTTCGTAAATTGTCAAAGTTGTCCGGCGGTCCGAGCGTCTCCTGTCACCCCTGGTCAGTGTCCGCGCTTCCCGCCAGGTGGCAGCATGCTTAGCGGTCGTATTGTTTACATTTGGGCACACGACACTCACGGTTCACCTGCACAGCCTCCGTTAGTCCCCTGAATCCCACTGCCCCTGGTGCAGGAACATCTCTGAGACTATTGAACACTTTCTGCTGCCTCCCGCCAGGTGGCAGCATGCTCAGCGGTCGTATTGTTTACATTTGGGCACACGACACTCACGGTTCACCTGCACTGCCTCAGTTAGTCCCCTGACCCCCAATGTTCCTGGTGCAGGTACGTCTCTTGAGACTATTGAACATTTTCTGCTGTCTCCCGCCAGGTGGCAGCATGCTCAGCGGACGTAAAAG
This sequence comes from Chionoecetes opilio, assembly GCA_016584305.1. NCBI lineage: Eukaryota > Metazoa > Arthropoda > Malacostraca > Decapoda > Majidae > Chionoecetes > Chionoecetes opilio. The sequence goes on from JACEEZ010016696.1 coordinate 84,810, forward strand.
TCCGCGGCGGGGTAGTTGATGTTGGTGGTTGCCGGACAGTAAATACTAGAGTAGGATAAGCGTCCGGGGGTGGGTAATGTGGGTTTTTTTTAATTTTATTCTCTTACTGTCTTCTTTATAGGGACTGGCAACTAAGTGGACTTTGTGTTACCCATTTTTGTTGTGCCCTTGGCCAGTTCTTTGTGACGTAAAAAAAGGCATTGGACTGTGGCGTTTCCCAGACTTTTGCGGTTCCCGGACCAGTGCTCCCCCCTATTAGTCCGGGAAATCGAGGCTTGTGTGTAATTATTGACTCCGTTCGGCAGTTCATTTGTTTATCTATCTTTCCCAAATACCCTAACTCAGTAGCTGTGCACAGATTTCTCGCTGCCTCACACCTTGGTTAAACCTCACCAGCTGCAACACTACCACTGTGCACAGCTCAATGCAACCCTCCTCCAAATGATCACCATTCTCATTCCTGCCTGGTACACCCCACTGACCCACTTCTTCATCTATTCTCTCTTTACCAATATTAACATTCATATCTCCCATCACCACAACCTTCCCTTCTCTTTCAAACTCTTAAGCAATCATTCCACTATAGTCTATTTGATTTAATATGGTCAAAATGCACTAAGGAGGCCACGCCCCCTGCCTTCCCCCCCTTTTCTACGGGGCAGCTGATTGGTGCACTCAATGTTCAACATGTGTACAGAATACTCGTATTATCATCACTACCAAACACACCATCCTCACTACATACCAGCACGTGACCAGTGGGCATTTTGACCATATTAGATAAAATTGACTGTAATTCCAGAATTTTTATTTCATATCTCCCTTTTGTTGTTCTAACTTTGCAGAGGCATAAACAAACACAAAAGCAAAATTTGTTAACCTAGTTTTACACCTCACCCATACTATCCTTGCACCTTTCCAGCCACACTTCCATATACTTCCTCTGACATCAGGATTGCAACCCCTTCTTTTCCTTTTCCACCATATCCTACATCCAAGCCTGCCCAAACTTCTTTATCTTTCATACTTTCCCACATTTCATAACTTCTTCCACTTTCACTCCCTGCCACACCTTGTCCAAACAAATGCATCTCACTCAATCCTGATCACCCACTCTGCCTTTCATATTTTTGTCGACAATAATTTTCCTATTATTCCCATCCATTAATCCGTTATGGTTAAAACACACAATATGCACAATATACAGTATCTCATTCTCTAGTCACTTAACTCATCTGCTGCTGACTGCCTTCTTTGCCTTCCCCCCCCTCAGGGGCCACTGACAGGTAGCAGGCCAGCACTGGTCTTGGCAAAGTATGGGTCCCCAGGGTTGTAAGCAGAATTTTGATTAGTTGAACCTCCATTAGTCAGAATTCGGGTTAATTAGTTAATTTCGGTTGGAATTATGGACAAGTCATAATTGCTAGTGTAATGCGAGAACGTACCTAGATGGCCGCTGACCAAGCGGATATATCAGTGTGGTCTACTTGGCACCGTCACTGACTGTGGTTTCGTTGGAAGGGCCAAGTCTATACCGTGTGGGCTAGAGTCCTACCAAGATTAATTTATATAATAATGGGAAATAAGATTTATTCCCCGAATTGTGATTGTTACCCTGTCAGTGCGTCTGTGAAAGGATTCTTTTGACGGGATTCAAAAGGGATAATAGAGGGCCCAGGGCAGTGTAGTGCTCTGTCAGTCCCCAGGTATGCCCATGGAACATTACAGTAGTTTTCTGTCCCAGCCTCCATGAACAGTCAGCCCCCTTTCTATTCATGAGGGCTGCAGCTCCCCCTTCGGCATCCCCTTCAGAATAACATCACGACCACAGAAGAGAGAAGAGTAGAAGAGAGAAAGTGAAAGTAGTTAAGTGGATGTCACGGTACAAACATTACGGGCGGTACACTAGCAAATATTCGTACATAAAATAATTTCAAATTTTAAAGAAAAAAAAAAATATAAAAAATATTTTTTAGTGTTTGCATGACTTGGTATCCAGCTTCACTATGTCTGTTCCTACACCCAAGGCTTCTAAGAGCAATAAGGGCATGAAACTTAAGACTATGCCTGCAAGATAAGTTGCGACTCCTTGCCAGGATTGATGAAGGGGCTGGGGGCAGATTGGATCCCTTAAACCAGCCCAGGACAAATACCTACCAGCCCTTCCATGCAAACTTCAACATCATGAGCATAACAGGGGTCTGGGGACATTTTCCCCTATGACATTAATGGATTATTGAATCCCATCTCAAACTAGGTAAATAGAATAAAAACTGGTTAAATAAACCAAAAATATTGTTATTCAGTTTGTGTTTTTTACAAATTGAGTATAACTTCTCAAACTAAAAGTGTATAGATTCATAACATGATTACACGAGCAAAAGTTCAATTGGTCACCTTCCATTAGAAAGGTGCTCCGTTCTTTCTTCACCCAAAATCCTGGGAAGGAAACCTTAAGTACAACTAAGCAAGACAATTACATAACTAACTGCTAGAGGTAATCATCAAGATCACCCATGCAGAAATTACAATCACAATAAGCATAGTTCTCTATGCAGTAGTTAACTCTTTTTAGCGACAGCATCAATAATTTTTTCAGTCAAGACAATGCAAGATTTCCTTTTCGATTGCCATTACAGGTTGACCATCACTAATCCGGCAATCAATATTCCGGTTCCATTAGTTTTACGGCATCACTTTCGGAGCGCAGTTTCAAATTTCCCGGGTTGGCGCGCCACTGTTTTCGGGAGGCGCCATTTGTTTTGATGGCGCTGTACCCAGATTCAGCTGTATGCTCACGCTTCCGACAGCAAACAGGCATTCCTTCTCATTTATTTGCCATCATTGTTAAAATCTGCTACTGTATAGCCCCATCATGGATTCAGCGAATAAAAGAAGTGGCGTAAAATGCAAACATCGCTCGTTGTCGATCGCAGAGAAAGTTGAACTGTTAAAAAAACTTGATAGTGGTGTATCTGTGCGAATTTGGAACCTATTCGGAACCTCCGGTGCCCACCATCCCACCCCTGGAGGTCACTGCCTAACGGCGCTGTAGGCACACACACACAAACACACACAAAAAAAAAAAAAAAAAAAAAAAAAAAAAAAAAAAAACCCACGAAACAGCGCGATAGTCGGGGAGATAATGCACGAAAGTCGGGAGGGTAAGAATTTAGGACTCGGCGCGAAACTCGCGGATCGCGAAACTCGCATAGCGTGAAACTCGGGAGGGTACTGTATAAGTATCTGATAATAGGTTACATTTCTCCAGGGTATAAAATACACACTGCACAGTCTCCACAACGGTTGCACACAATTTCCTTTGCTTGTGGCCCATATTCATGATGAGATTGCATACATTCATCTTCATCCAAAACATGATGATTTAATGGTACACTCTGATGGCTTGTATTCTTATGGTACTGCATCTTGCTGTTCTACAATACTGTGAAGGTCATCCAGATGTAGCTGTGAAGCGTTGTAACCATCCCTTCCATCATCTGTGTTGATTCCTTGGTAATAATGGCAACTTCCTTATTCAGTCTTCGATGAGGTGATCCTGGAGTAGCCGTAACAGCTTGTTTCATTGTAATGTTGCCAGTAGCCATAATTGCTATAGGAAGTGCCTTTGGAGCATCATCATCATATTGCTTCTTAGCTGTTGCAGGTGTAGATGTCCATGATGCATTGCCAGTATACTGAGTTGTTTCAGTTGTAGATTCTACTGTCATGGTACCACTGTCTCCTGTGTGTGGCTGCCAATAAACCACTGTCTATGCTGGCACTGACACTTCCCTCCCAGTTTGTGATTTTGGAGCATTTTCTTGCCTCTTCTAGTAAGAGATCTTTTCCGGATTCTTTCTTTCTCTGCACCTCCTGGAACCTTTCTTATTTTTCCCCCTATTTTCTTACCAAATCCTGAAACACACACAAACTCTGTATGACAACAGCCAGGCATACAATAATATCACAAGCAACTCAATTTTGTAGAAACATGCAGCATGCTGTGACAAAAGCACACTTGTATACAGCAAGCAAACAATTCAGTTTTATAAAAAGATGCAGCATGTCGTGACCAAAAAAGCATACTTGTATGCAGTAATGCAATTATTTCTGAAGTTATAATAGTTACATCATTGACTGTGTACCTGAAAATGTCAGTTTAGGTCTCTAGGAGGTATGTGACGTGTGGTGCCATGAAGCATTGCTTGTTGTGAAGCTAGTCGTCTGACTCGTCTCATATGTGCATGTGTTAGAAATAGCTGATCTCTCTCTCTCTCTCTCTCTCATAAATTGTTCGATAAAATATTGTACCGTAATCTTGTACCTATAATTTTGTACTCATAATAAAACTAGGCTCTTGTCCTGATAGCTATGTATTCGTCAAGCAGTTAAAAGGAGTGTGGTCTGTCACACTTGAAGTTGGTACCATGATTATTACACAACAGAAAGACTAGCAATTAATCCCAACTTTGTACCGTACAGTATATCCTGACACTTGTGACTTATTAATCAACTAAACAGACGAGGCAAACACAGCCCTATTGGGGGAGGGGATTAAAGGGGGTCCTTCAGATTTAAGTTTTCTTATTTTAGGATTAAAACAATCATAGATAATTCTATTAATGGGCATTCTACGGGAAATAATCTTAAGAAAATGTTTAAAAAAAGAGACACTTGGTATTGTTTGGTGCATAACTTAAATTTGTAATCACTCTTGCAAATAATTAATCAATTATATCTTCACGTGTGTATGTACTGCAATAGTTTTATGATTTTGAAGGCACTTTTAAACTAACTTTTTATTTTCTTAGGTTAGGCAGATGCATGACAAGAACATCGAGGAAGTTTGCCCCATAGCGAGGTTAAGACTCGTGAATGAAGAACTATTCAACACGAGTGCCAGATGGAGGTGACTCCTTGATCATCATCTGTACATATGTACATGTTTAGATTATGGTGATTTTTCTTCTTTGAACCATTGTTAGATTGGGGAAGATGGGATATTTTTATACATAGAATGTGGAACATACATTGAACAATAACCTGTGAATAAATACAAAACTGGTTGGGACAGCCCATGCTCCACACACCAATGGATCTTGGTCGGGGTAGTCTTGCTATTATAGTTCTCAGGTACTGGATGACGGGTGAAATGGAATTCCATCAGCACAAGGCAATGAGGGGCATGTATCCCTGCAGGGGCTACAGGAGAGCCTTGCTTCCACCACCACATAGTGTTTAGCAGAGTATCGAGTGCCCAAACTTCAAGCCAATGCTCACAGTCTGAATCTCTTCAATTACTCATAAAGGTTTCACCACAGTGATATCAGAACTTATGTGTCATACTTAAAGTAATCGTCCAGACCATTTCATCATTCCTGATTTAATGCAGTCAAAATATAGCCATGATCGAGTATATCAACAATATGTTGTCACTTTTTGCATCCAGTCACCCGTTTTTAAATGATCCGCATTCAAAATCTGAAAATTCTCTGAGCTCTCAAAACACAACTGATGACCAGCAGACGACAGACCACGGCTTGGTGATGTCACAGCAGGAAGCCTCCCAGCCCTGCCCTGATACAAATACACGGAGACTCAGAAAAAAATATAGTACTTGAAGAATTTTGGGTGTTTCTGATAGATTTTTTTTGCCATATGGCATATACTTGCATCCTTCATGGCTACAGCAAGAAAGCTGTACCTTTCCAGAGAGCTTAGCACCCATTTATGACCTATTTGGCCAGGTTATGTGTGTGCAGCACCGGTGAGTGGCGGGTGAGAGTCGCGCGGTGTGAAGCACATTGTCTAGCCGCGCGCCTCTCACCTGCGCTGCACACATATAACCTGGCCAAATAGGTCGGAAATGGGTGCTAAGCTCTCTGGAAAGGCACAGCTTTCTTGCTGTACCCATGAAGGATGCAAGTATATGCCATATCGCAAAAAAAAGATATCAGAAACACCCAAAATTCTTCAAGTAGGGTGGTGTCGGGGGACACCGTACTATTAGTGGAAAAATATTCATAAAAAATCCATTTTTTACCTGAGAGAGTGCACACTGTGCCCAAAACAAACTTCACAATATGGCCCACCTATGGTACCCTCATGAATTCTTAACTCAGATAATAAGGGTCATTTAAGGTTTTTTATAAATTTTTGGCACCTCGTCCGGTGTCCCCCCCACGAGGGGGGACACCGGATCAGGTATGGGGGGGCACCGTATGATATTTTTAAACTCATATTACATCAAACATTATTGTGTTTTTTTTGCCTGAAATCAACATATATGCTAAGCCTAGACACCCACCATTATTATTAGGTGATGAAATGAAAGATAAGCTCATATAAAATAGCATTTATTAAAAGATAGGTCTAGGTATTTTTATGCTCACTATTCAGAAGTGCATCATGAAGGCATGCAGCGGGGGAAACACCTCACCAGGTCAGCCTGCCTCTTGGTGATGCCCTTGGAGGTCACCAGGACACCCTTGCACTGTTCTGGATCAACAGAAGCTTCATCTAGGATGGTAGGGAAGGTGAACGTGTCTCGGGTGTTAGCGGACTTCATCCGGAGGAAAGAAAGGTTTAATTTTCCATCCTCCATGATGGCCAACACCTGAGCAACATAGCACACTAATGTGCCCACACCCCTTCCCTCCTCCAGCTTCAGCTGAACCAGAACAAAGTCCCCCACCTGTGATGTTTTCGCAGCAAAAGGGTATGATGCTGCAGTCCAGGTGCCCTCGTCGTCCACCTCATCCAAGTACTCGGAGGAGTCGTCCAGCTGAAGTCGGACATCATCAACCTCCTCGTCAGTGGTGTCTTCCTCCGGGACAGGCACAGACTTCTTCCGCTGTGGACCCTTCTTCTTTCCCAATGTTTTCTTTTCAGCCGCTGCCTTCTTTTTGTCTTCCAGCTTCTGCCTCTTCTCTGCCTTCAACCTCAGGTCAGATATTGCCTCCTCATTCTCGGTTAAAATGCAGGCCCGCACCCTCTTCCGTCCCTTTCCATAAGGACGAGGATTAGCCTTAGGGAACGGCCTGACACACTCTGGGGTTAAGTCTGTCTGTTGAGAAGGGTGTCCTGGGGTGGCAGGGTGCGTCGTGCTCGGGCCCGGGGTGGCAGGGTGCATCGTGCTGGGGCCCGGGGTGGCAGGCTCTGTCGTGCTGGGGCTCGGGGTGGCAGGCTTTGTCGTGCTGGGGCCCGGGGTGGCAGGGGGCGTCATGCTGGGGCCCGGGGTGGCAGGCTCTGTCGTGCTGGGGCCCGGGGTGGCAGGCTCTGTCGTGCTGGTGCTCGGGGTGGCAGGCTCTGTCGTGCTGGGGCCCGGGTGGCAGGCACATCATCTAGCCTGGGAGACACAGCGGGAAGGGGTATAGCTTCTGAGGTATGGCCTTCAGCCAGTCGCTCCTCTCCATCTGAACTTCCTCCATCAGAAGAAGTTGGAGTAACTTCCACTACAAATTCTGGTGGTGCCGGTCGCTCGGTTACCATGCGCTCCTACAAACACATCATCTGGGAAGATGTTTGCGATTGAGTGGCCATATACCAGTCGCCCGGAAACCACTGAGAATGTTGGAGGGGGTAGTGGCTTTGGTCCATGCCTCAGAAGCAAACTCTGGCAACTTGTGGACTGTTATGTGCTCGTTAGGGTGCATGAGCGCGTGGTCGTTCAGTAGGGCACGCAGGAATGTCTTAAAGGGACCAAAGACACTCACATCCAATGGCTGGAGTTTGTCTGTTGTATGCGGAGGCAAGGTAAGAATCACGATACCATGCATTATCGCAAACTCAACAGGCTGAATGTTCATGTGACATTCAGCATTGTCCATGATCAGAAGAATCTTGTTCTCTACAGAAGAACAAGACTTCTCATGGAGATGCTGAAGTGTCTGCACGAAGCATTCACCATTCATCCAGCCACTAGGATGCAATATCCCTTTGGAACCCAAAGATCGTGTTCCTCATGAAAGCGGGATTCCATCGGCATCTGGGAATTATAAACACTGGAGGGATGGACTGCCCCACAGCATTTATAATGCCCACAAACGTCATGCTGTCACCGCGTTCACGAGTTACCTGCATGGCTACTGGCTGGCCTCTCGCACACACAACCTTGACTGGCTTCATAACAGTCGACAATGAACTCTCATCCAAATTGTATATCCGGTCCGGCATGAATGTGTACTTCTCCAAAGCTAATGTGTAAGCCTTAAAGAAGGTTTCCACATTGACTTTGTTGAAGGCAACAATCCTGGCAATGGACATGCCTTCCGGAGCTTCAATACAAGGTTTGGGATGACGGTTCATGAAGGCATAGTACCAGTCCCTTGTCGCCATTTTCTCTTTCTCCCAGGCAGCAGGGATGCTCTTGCTCCCACAAGCTATGGCATACTGGTACACCATCCTACGCACATCGTTCATGGGCAGGCCGTAGAACATCTTGGCTGCGTGGATGGTATAATCAGCAATGTATATTTCTTGTTGAGGGCTGAAAACCCTATTGCTACGGGAAGCAACAGCCATATAGGTAACTCCATCCGACAGCTTCTTCGATAGATAGAAGGCGTCCTGTAACAAAAAATGAATTAGGACTTAAAAGGCCCTTGCTGGCAACAAAAGTTGACAAAAAAATTAATAATAGAGCGCTTGAAGGCATCCTTTAACAAAAGAAATTAATTAGGACTTAGAAGGCCCTTGCTGGCAATAAAAGCTAAACAAAAAAATGAATAAATTTTAAAATCTATAAATCTAGAGACCCTTAAGCTATCCCTGAGGTCTTTTTGCATGACCTCATCCCAGGGAGACCAAAGAAGACGTGGGATGAGGTCATACAAAAAGACCTTGGGGAGATATGGAACTAAATAGAGCAACTTACAGCAAGAGTTGTTTTCTTGATGTTGAATCTGTCAGCGGCTTCTTTCAGGCTGCAGCTAGTGGCCACGCGGTGCTTAAAGGCAGCCTCCAGGTCAGTGCGGTCCATCTGCTTGTCGCTCTTCCTGACATATTTGCGAGGCATGATGACGGTGATGGCGGTAGGTTCGGTTAGATCTGAAAAGAGTTAATGACATTAGACATCATGCATATTTAGGTTAGGTTAGTTTAGGTTAGCTTAGCTTAGTATTTTTTACAGTGTAGAGGCGATTCTTGCATGGCCACCATATTATTTTGGGACTATGAGTCTGGCAATATATGTGGGGGATCACCGAACGTCATGCCCCGAAAATATGCAGTGTTAAATGGTTTTTTTAACCATAAAAAATTAATTCTAGAATCATTCTAATAACATAAATCACTTATATAATAGTTAGTTCATGTGCTTATAGCATAATAACACTGATATAGCATCATAATTTAATACCAATCACCTTCAACTTTATGCCACAAAAAAACACTGTTCCATTTAATTTAAATGCACTAGTTCACCACCACCATTTAATATCATGCGAATATACATAGTCAATCACTGTTTGTTATGTTTGTGTAGGTATTTCAAAAGATATAGCTTTTTCAAAATTTCACTGTACGTTGATCCCCCGCACTTAACCATACGTTGATCCCCCGCGCCACCAATTTTTTTGTAAATAATGCCACCGCGGCCTGTTCGAAAGCATGCACTACTTTTTCACTCAATAACATGTCAATACGGTTATACCTCGTATTGCAACTTACCTCAAAAGAATCACGCCATCACAGCCGACATGAGACACTATATAAGAACGGCGAAAAGTGACAAGGAACATACGAAAAATAAAATTTCTTACCTGGTAAACACGGAGGTGACGCTGACGCTACCCTGTTGCTCGCATGTAGTTCACTGAGGGTGGCGCTGCATCCGTGGTGGCATGGTGGCGCGAAATTTGAATTAATTTTCGCGTTGTAGCCTTCGTACGGTGATCCCCCCCGTTCGGTGTGACCCCACCCCAACCTACTATATTTTTTTCTGAGTCTCCGTGTATTTGTATCAGGGCAGGGCTGGGAGGCTTACTCATGTGACGTCACCAGCATGATTCCCGCCACGGCCGGAATGGGGCTGTTGTTTTTTCCGCGCTTTTTACAAAAGTCATGTTTTTAGGGAAATAAGGCGTGGAAATGAATTTTTTTTTGTGGATTAGGTATTTTGAATGAACATTCAACATAATTATGCAAAGAAAAAATGGGTCTGGACGATTACTTCAAGTGAATACCCTAAAGATTTTTGAAAGGGAGACACTTCGGTAAAAAACATTAACTGAGAGAGCCACACCTACTGTGAGTTAGCATACCAACTTTAAAAATAAAAGAGCTGTTGGTGCAACCCAGTGATTAAGATAAATTAGGCATGGAAATAAAATCATATACTGTACTAGTATAATTATGATACATCACATTGTTACAAGTAACCAATAAAGACCAGCCTTACCCAGCCTGAGGTGGGGATCCGATATGTGTCTTTAATTCCCAGGTGGGTTTTTTTTGGTTGTAAATTAATTTATAAATACTGCATAATCCAGTCTTAAGAAATGTGTATGTTGTGTATGTGTAAAAAATGTGTATGTATGAACTGGGTATGTTACAAATGAGTTATTATTATCATTATTACTTATTATGTTATTATAACTGATTATAATCATCATTGTAATTATTATTAACATTACTATTTTGTGAGAGCTGCATACTGAGTGGTCGGGAGCCACCCACAGCTCGTGAGCCATGTAATGAATACCCTGGTACAGTATTATGTAATTATGCATATCAAGATGTGCTTTACCGTAGATAACACTATAGTCACCACCTGCACTAATGTCGCAAGCCGCCATATATTACGAATTATAGCATCACTACTGATTTGTATGTGCAACTGAAGATAATAATACACAGTAGTTTATATCATGACTGTATAATCTACTCTGTTTCAGCATTGTTTTATGCTTTGTATCTGCAAGTATAAACTGTTTCAAATTTCACTACTCGTTTTTTTTCGGGCGACGACAGACAGTAGCTGGCGGGAGAACATAAACACTAGCGGGCGATCTTAGTGTAGCCGTTACCAACGTCGCCACTCGGTTGATATTTTGGTAATTTGTTCATTTATAGCCATAATATGACACAGATGAAGACACAAAATGACACAAGACTCTCTAGATAGTCCCTTGTAACTGTCCTGAAATCAGGGATGTAGAAATGTAAGTATAAACGCCACCAGACGTCTGTAAATCGAAAAGAAATGTTGTCCTGGCGACTTTAATGTTATCTACGGTAGGGATCTTGGGTTTTTCTCATAGCCTTGGATAAAACAATAATTCAAAAGGGTTTAAAACATTCCCTCAAAGAATGATAATTTATTTGCAATTTGCAATACTTTCATGAAATAAGAGATAAAAAAGTACCTAAAAGTAATCCTTTTATTATACATCGAAATTCATAAAAAAAATTATTCAAAATTCCTCCATTCTTTTTACGTTATAGATCGTTAAATTTAATTAGTCACATTTCTTAATTTCAGTTGCCCCTTTGATAAATTTATGAAGCAAAATAATTAAAAGGAAACACTTATTGCTATGAACCCTAAGTGTTACAGTAGCCGAGGGAATTCTGAATTATGAAGTTAAACAGTTATATGCAGATATCAAGAAAATTAGGTTAGTTATCATTTGAGGTATAAAATTATAAAACTTTAAAATTATAACATTAGGACGCGCAATGTACTGGTTCTACAGTGGCTAAATCTTGGTATTTCCAATCTTACCTATCTAGCAACAGTACAGCACTTCCTGAAATTCTCTGATAAAAACCAAGTGGGGGGTAACACTGCCTTTGAGATCATAGTGAGCAAATGATTGGCAGTCAAAAACATAACACTGCAATGTAGTTCCCGTTAACAATGAATGTGGTCCAACCAATGTGGACAAAATTTCTCCATTGTGTGGAAGAATTGACCACTGTGCAAAAGAACTCCATAGTGTTGGCAAATTATGTGTGGACGAAATGGCCCGATATCTTTGATGGGAAGGATGTATACTGGAATATCAAGAGGAAAGCCTGTACTGTGAGTATGCTTTCTTACCTCATCTTTTTAAATATAGTCAAGTATAGTATAACTACCTAAAACATATCATCTGGTTTTCACTATCACAGAAGGCTTCAATGTGTCATTTTTCTCTCTTCTTGCCATGGTTCACAAAGTCAATAAAAAGTGCAGGATTTCCAAAACATCCAAAATATTTTGTTCAAGCCTTGGTTCTTGCAGTTGTTTTGGGCAGTTGTTCACGGTGGACCCTCCAATTGAGCCGCTTCACACCACTGGGTTACAGGCAGTGGATGCCGATCCTCCCATTGATGAAACCGCACCCTCTATTGACGAAGTCAGAGAGGCTGTAGCAAAGTTGAGGGGTGGAAAGGCAGCTGGTGTTTGTTATATCAGTGCGGAGCTCCTCAAAGCTGGGGGTGAGGCCATGATCCGCGGGTTGCATGCTGTCCTGACTGTCGTGTGGCAATCAGGTCCCATTCCTCCCGACTAGAAAAGGGGGCTGGTCGTCCCTATCTGGAAAGGGAAAGGGGACCGTCAGGACTGCAACAATTACTGCGGCATTACACTGCTCAGCGTGCCAGGCAAGGTGCTTGCCCATCTATTGCTGACACGGATCCGCAGTCATCTGCTGAAGCATCAGAGACCTCAACAGTCTGGGTTCACGCCTGGTAAGTCAACAACGGACCGTATCCTAGCGCTTCGTATCCTGGTGGAACGCCGACGTGAGTTTCGACAGGGGATGCTTGCAGCCTATGTTGATCTCAAGAAGGCGTTTGACTCAGTGCTTCGTGAGTCACTCTGGGATCTTCTGCGACTGGAGCATTGGATTGTGGAGCATCCCTCAGCAACCTCCCCTCGGTTTAGGGGAGGCGGTGGCCAAGTGGTTAGCGTCTTGGAGTGGTGAACTCAATGTTCTGAGTTCAAATCCTGCCAGGGGCAACTCTTTCAAGAGCCTGGTAGGGGAGAAGAAGGTCCCGAGTTCAAGTCCCACCAAGGAGCAACTGTCAAATCCATTGTTGAGTGGCTGAAAGAAACCCGCATGCAGCAATTACCTGGTCTTTGATTGCGAGTGTGACGGAGAAAATCTAGGAGCTGCGCTAAATGCTGGATTTTGGTCCGTAAATGACTTGTACGCCACGTACAAGTCAACTCTTTGAGCCTGAAAAAATCTCCAAAACTAGGGGTCGACTTATACGGCAAGGATAAAATACGAACCTTTACCCCCGAGTGGCAAACAAGTGGATCAGCACTACTAACAATCGCTGTACACCACCCACCGTAACTCCAGCAGGTTACCACAAATATTTCCAACTAAAACTTGTCTTCGGGGAACTTAACATATTTAACACACAGATTAATATATAAATAATAAAATAATAATATATAATCAGTTTACATCAACACAAAACCATAGGCTGTTTCCAACAGCTGCTGATACACATATTGTAAACAACTGACCGAAACGCCACTGAACCGAAGCGGCCACTCAGACAACTACAACAACAACAACTGCCTGGCTGCTCGCCGAGCGCCAGCGCTGTGCGCTCAACTCATCGTACCTCGCACTCTAACAATACAACTGGTAATTCTGATCTACAAATATATCATGACCATACACTACATGGGTAATAGTGCAGTATGACTTTTATTCCCGTAGGATTTGCATGTCAAAATAGATTTTTTTGCATTTCCTGGTTGATTTGGGGTTATACTGTGCGAAAATGGAGGGGGCCAAATTTTTCGACCCCTGGAACCCCCTTTTTGGGGGCGTTTTCTGTCCAGGGGGCCCCGGAACTGACAATAGTACTAACTCCACTAATAATGAACCAATCTTTATGATCTTGGTATTATTTTAGGGGTTTCTGATGATGACAAATCCATTTATGAGACTTTCGAGCTGACCGGAAGTTAATATCATCAATTTTCGGCGGAGGCATGACGTCAACGGGGTCTGAACGGGGTCTGATCAACAAAATTTGTCACGATGTTAACAACCTTGTCAGGTAATACCTCTTTTTCAGGGTTTTCAGGTACAGGAAGCTGAATGGAGCAGTTGTTTTTGTCACCAGACCACTCATTTTAGAGATAAGGCATCTTGGATCCTCTGTAACATATATAGGACATTTATATTTCACCTTTTGGTTTCAGGTGTGACGTATAGACTGGCTAAAGTCAAGACCCTTGAGCAGCCATGTCTACGAGGGCTGCTTGTATCATCTGTCATGAGGGTGCAACTGGATCTCGCACACTTGTCAGCAATCCTGCAATGCTCAAAGAACTTCTGGACTGTTGCAAAGAGAATTTTGCAGATCATTACCGATCGCCTAGAAAATTTGAGTGAAACTGATCGAGCTTCAGCTTACTATCATAGTGAGTGTCGAAAACCGATTGTTAAGGGGAGGAGACGGTAATTACTTAGGAGGTGACATTAATTTACTTCAGATTCTTATGAAATTTGGTGTGCATATGTCTTTATATATCAAATATAATATCCCCACTTTTCATTGAGATATGATCATTACTTCGAGATAAAAAAAATATTAGACTCATCGAAAATGGCAATAGATAACACTGGCATTCTTCATAAATCTCATCTATTTTTAGCCTGTTTGTTTGAAAATAGGTCTGGATATGATGGCTACATGTAGCTTTCTTTTTCTATCGTGGCAGATTTTAGTTATCGCATTCCATATATAAAAAAAAAAATTAAGAAATATTGGTGACAAAGATTAGTTGTTTTCCCCCCCCAAAAAAAATCAACTGGGTCATGCTTATGTCTTTTTAAAAATGTCTCACGATGACAAAAATCTTACTCCTTTCCACTTTCCAAAGATACCTTTATGTTTACAGTCACTTGTAAAACAACGTAGAAATACCACTCCAAATGTCAATAACTTTGGTTTTGAGATATGAGCCGTTTTCTGTTGAAGTGTGTATCATGGTGCTTGTAGGCCTCTTCTTGTGGACCCTTACTTTTCTTCCTTGATGGTGGTTTTTTTTTTTACTCTTGAATGCTTAGTCCAGCATACAAACACACACTCACAGACAGTGGCGTACCGAGGGGGGGGCATGCCCCACCCCTTTGCAAAAAATAAATAATAATAAAATATATTTATTATAAATAAATAAATATATATATATCACAGTCCACTATATCTACAGTTGAATATATATATATAATATATTATATATATATATATATATATATATATATATATATATATAATAAATATATAATAGATTTTGCCCCCCCTCCCCCCCTTTTCAATTTCCTGGGTACGCCACTGCTCACAGAAACCCACACACACAAACTTACACAGACACACACACACTTACACAGACACACACACAGCCACACACACACACATACTTACACACACACACACACACACATACAAACACACACTCACACAGACACACACACACACACAAACATACACTAACACAGACAGGCGGGCTACGCTGTCTTTTCTCTCCCTTTTTCTCGTGTTTATAATGTCCATTCTATCCTTCTGGTGCTTCTTCAGCTTTGAATGACCCCATAACTGCTAGTCTGCTCAGGAAGTGGAGAAATCTTGGATAAAAAGTTCAACATTCAGCTCATCAAACCTCAGCTCAAGGTCATCACTCATTGTTTCAGGCATCCTCCCACTGGGTGTTGCCATATGGTGATCTTTGATATACTAACAAAACTCCCAAAAAAGTTAAAAAAACGCTTCAAAACGCTTCAAAATCATGAACAACAACAAAACACGTGGCGCACCACCCGTCAGGGCATTTAAAAATTTTAAATGAACGTAAACAAAGTCAATTTTATTATAGAAGGAATTAAGCTAGCAACATGCCGTTTTCACAGAAAACTGGGATCATTTCAAGGGTAATTAAACTGTTATTAGCCCAATTTCGAGGTCTGACTAGAATTTTTTTTTTTTTTTACCGTCTCCTCCCCTTAATAAGACCGAAATTGACAGACTGAGAGCTAAGAGAACAGATTTCAACAGCCCTGGTTGCTCTCGGCGAGGACCCGGACGTCCATCCGCTGAAGTAGGCTCCCGCCCTAAACGAACAAAAACTACCCAGAAAGCCATAGCATGCATGTTTGCATCATGCAGATTTTGTTCTGATGATGGTTCTGAACCTCTGCACCGTGTCTTCTCAAGACAATATGGGTCACACTTTCCTGCAAATTAAACTGGAAACTCGAGATGATCATGTTAGGACTTGTGTGTCTGATTTGGAGGAAGTAGGAGATGCAGCCGCTCTCGAGAAGTACTACCACCGCAATTGCTTGCAGTATGCGAAGCGCACCTGCACACAAGTAAAATTCGATGACATGAAGGTTATCCGTTCCCTGTGTGATGAAGAGTTCCTCCTCATTGTCCAGAGCACCCTAGTTGGTGATGATGTGAGAAGAGTGTGAACTGCTGGGAAGATTCCTGATCATTCAAGGGAGCAGACCGGAGCCGTTTCCAAAACTCGAGGAGACCATCGGCGAGTATGAGATGTCTGTGGTGCCACGTTCAGTTTGTGCTGTTGATGGGTCACTCTACATCCCTGGAGACAAGGCTAGTCTAATGCATGCGATTGAAGAAGCCACGGGCGAACCGCCGGATTCTGCATCTCCTAGCCATACGGCACCAGTTGGCCATCCATCTCGCATTCTGATCATTGATGCAATGGCTGTGCTTCAAAGCATGAAGAAAACTCCAACAATGTTGATGATATCCGACTTCCAGGCAGCATTCATCAAGCGAATTGAATCATTGGTGACCGGCTACAATGAGGCACGCGTCGTCTTCGACAACTGTCTGGATCAGTTACTGAAGAACAAAACACGTCAAAAGCGAGCAGTGTCATCAACATAATTTGAGATCCAACCTGCAATGAAGCTCACTATGTCTCTGAAAGATATATTATCCTCCACCAAATCGAAGCGATGTCTGACAGCAATGTTCGGCCAGGCTTTGTTGGAAAAATCAAACAGTTCCTTGAATCTGGTCGTGGTCTATGGAACCAAAATCAAGAGCCGAGAGTTTGAAGAGGAGCATTCACATGAAGAGGCTGATACTCTTATTCCCCATCAAGTCCTGGCTTCTATTGATGAAAGTAAATGGCAAGAAATATGCGTTTGGTCACCAGACACAGACGTCCTCACGCTTCTCCTTGATCTAGTGTCTCGTGGTCGTCTTGGGTCCCACTCCCTGACAAGTCTCAAATTCTTAACTGGCAAGGGCAACAAGTACAGACAGATTGACGTGGTGGAGCGAGTGCAAGTCATTGGACGTCGCAAATGCCAAGGGCTGATCGGACTCCACAACTTTTCTGGTGCTGACTGGGGTGGAAAGTTTGTCGGTATCACAAAGAAGACGTGGGTTTGTGCATATCTGAAGCTTTCCGATGACGACCCGGCCATCAAGTGCTTCGGGGAGCTTGGCGACAGTCGTCTGCCAATTGAGTTACTCGGCACTGAGCTTCCGGAACAGCTCAAACCATTGGAGCACTTCGTCTGCAGTGTCTACTCCCCAAAAGGTCCAACTACCCTTCCTGCACTGCGATGGGAGATGTTCCGCTCAAGAAACCTAGAGGGTGAGATGCTGCCACCAACTCGTGCTGCATTAATGCTGCATATCATGCGCACAAATTATATAGCAATGCGTGACAGGTCCTACGTGACCAGCTGTCCTGTTCTTCCTCCAATTGATCAAAGTGGCTGGAGTCTAGAAAAGGGAGTCTACGTTCCGGTGAGGTGTCTGACGCTACCTGCTCCTCGAGCTGTGCTTGAACTGACGAAGTGTTCATGTAAAGCTGGATGTAGAGGAAGGTGTAGTTGTTCTAAGAATGGCCTTCCGTGCACTCCACTGTGCAAATGCTATGGCGGTGATTGCTCAAATTCCACCAAGAATGACGGGACACGTCAACGACGATGAAGATGATGTCGAGTGTTAACCAAAGACATGTAGCATTTCGACATGTAGCATAGCTATTCTTGTTGTTATAGCTTTTCAGAGTTTTTTTAGGTAGTTTTGTTTGTAATGGTTTCTTGTTCTAGTCGATATAGCATGATTGTTATTCGATTGATGTTATCTTATCTATCTACGTTGTAGTGTGGACTACAGTTTTGGCGATATAGCTGTATTCTTTTATCTGGTCAGTTATCATGGTTATGTGTGTCACATAAACCGTTTTGTTGTTCTTGTTTCGAATATTTGCAGTATATGAGTGATGTGAAACAATATGTATATCTTGTCAACACTAGTTAACATTTTTGCTTTTACATTGTGCAATATTGGCAAGCTAGCTGTATTATTTTATCTGGTCAGTTGTGTTTGTGACACAAAGCGTTTTGTTGTTCTAGTCGGGAACTAGGTACTTTTTTGTCACCAGAAATATATGTACATTATATGAGCGTTATGTTATGCTCTCTTTTCATGAAACAATTGAAAAACTCACAGTAAATATAGTGTTTTCATTGAGTAGGTAACATCTGAATGATGTTAGTAAATACTTTGAACATATGATGCAATCTTTGTCCTTCATTTCTAAATCATATCAATTATTGAACAGTGAGTTGGGTGTGAATAACAATTGATGCTTTGCAAAAAGGCTAATACCTCATGACATT
The DNA here is from genome assembly GCA_016584305.1 of Chionoecetes opilio. Lineage (NCBI taxonomy): Eukaryota > Metazoa > Arthropoda > Malacostraca > Decapoda > Majidae > Chionoecetes > Chionoecetes opilio. The sequence goes on from JACEEZ010016696.1 coordinate 103,442, forward strand.
CATTATCTCTAAAATGAGTGGTCTGGTGACAAAAACAACTGCTCCATTCAGCTTCCTGTACCTGAAAACCCTGAAAAAGAGGTATTACATGACAAGGTTGTTAACATCGTGACAAATTTTGTTGATCGGACCCCGTTCAGTTGACGTCATGCCTCCGCCGGAAATTGATGATATTCACTTCCGGTCAGGTCGAAAGTCTCATAAATGGACTTGTCATCATCAGAAACCCCAGAAATAATACCAAAATCATAAAGATTGGTTCATTATTAGTGGAGTTAGTAGTATTGTCAGTTCCGGGGCCCCCTGGACAGAAAACGCCCCCCAAAGGGGGGTTCCAGGGGTCGAAAAATTTGGCACCCTCCATTTCCCCATAGTATAACCTTAAGTCAACCAGAAAAAACAATAAAATCAATTTTGACACGCAAATCCTACGGGAGCTGTTTTTGTGACAAGTCATACTGCACTATAAAGACTGTAAGCTTTGGCTTACCAGTAGCCTACCGTATTTTTTGGGGTCTACTTATATGGCAAGTATAGGCCTAACCCGTAATCTTGAGCTAATAATCATGAGGTCGACTTGTATGGCTGGTCGACTTATACACCGCCATTTACGGTGTATATAAGTAAAGATAAAAATACAAGCAAAGCGCTCATCCACGCCTGGCAGCGCGGCCGCAGCAGCAGCAGTGTTGTCGTTAGACATGCAAGACAAATGTAGGGCTACACTCTGAGGAACTTTCATGTGTTGTCGAAAATGTATTACTACTCCTTTCCTATCTTTACTTGCATCAACATTGAATGTCAGCATATTCTCTGAGTTTGTCCTTAGACTTGCGAATATCACTCAGTTTGTTTCTTTACTCCATGCTCGTCACACACCCGGGCGACAGAAACATGATTCGACCTTCTTAATAAGTTCTAATTTCTCTGCAATACTTAGATTCACACGCTTTCTTTTACCACTTCCCTTCTCTGTCGATGCCATAATAACTTCACTGCACTGAACAAGTCTAAATAAGCATAAAAAACACCGATAAACAGGCGAACACAGCTTAAACTGAGCTTGTAAACATGCGCTCAGAATGTCACAAACATGTACTAAGCGCTCCGACTGGCGGACACTTAAAGGCGCCGTCACACAAGCACTTTTTCCATCGATGTCAGAGGACGAGTCTGACGAGTTCCGACGAGCCAACCATGAACGCTTCTGTTACGCCCTCGACCCCACCACGCACTCCAGGTGTCTCTGTGAGGCTTACAGGCGTTACAGACCGCTGCTTGACGTACTTAAACAGCGAAAGAGTTCGGTTTGTTAGTGTGAAGCGAGTTGTATATCACAATCCACGAAGTCCTTATCAACACAGGCGAAGGAAACACTTCTGATACACCTTTCTTGCGTTTACTGAATAAAGTCCTGATACAATTACAGAGTACAAAACACGTCAACAACCCCCGGCCTATTCCGCGGCCGTCGCAGGGAGACGCTACAACAGTCTAAACACAAAGGGTCTGGCGGCCTCTCCTCTACCAGCAGCGGCGCGCGTCTTTACCTCAAGACGTCTCTTTCCTCACTCGTGTGCGAGGAGGCACACAGTCTCACGTCCTCCTGGCACCACTCCCCGCTCTATACCCCACACCCACCCACCCGCGTTCAAGGTTGCCCTCACTGGCACCTCCAGTCACGCGCTGCCTCAACTCTCAGTTCATACATACAGACACACACACACGCCACCACAACATGCCTCCACCACCACCACTACATGCATAACAACGACTTCCGACGAGCCAACCATGAACGTATCCATGCACGTTTTTAGCTAGTTATGCTTGTCTGCGATTGACAATATACATAAGTAAGTGTATAGCAGCCTGGGTGTTGGAGCCATGTTTGTTTACCATCGACGAAAAGAGCCACAATAAGGTATGTAAACAAAGGATAAAGAAAGCCTTTCCTCTTCTCTCTCCTCTTCTTGCCTCCTTAATATTTCATTTCCTGCTGCTATAACTTTTGCTGCATCCAATACAGGGGCATCAACAAGTTATTCTGCAAGAATAAGAATAGCCACAGCGATTAATTTCGACAGTTGCTATCTTGGTAGCAATATGTATTTTGAATAGTTCAGTAGGGAAGAGACGATGCGTATAGTGCGGGGAAACCCTACTGAACACAGCCCTGGTGTGTGTGTGACGGTTTGCAGTCTCCCGGGGTGGAAGCTTCGGCTAACACTAGAGGAGAGGAGAGGAGAGGAGAGGAGAGGAGAGGAGAGGAGAGGAGAGGAGAGGAGAGGAGGAGGAGGACCTACGAAGCGAAACTTAAGAGAAAGAGGTCACAAGAAGAAGTCAAGAAATTGTAATACGTACGAATATTCACTATTTTAACCCACATACATACCTTCTACAACTAAATCACTAGCAACACATACTCCTACCTTATATATTTTAATATCTGATACATTAAAACTCCTTAAAACTCAAGCATTCCAAAAAAAAAAAAAAAAAATTATGTTGAGCTGACGATTTGAGCGGCGATAAGGTCTGATATGCCATTCTTGCCCGCAGATTTGTCTCGTGAATGGAGTCCGTTAAATCGAGGGTCGACTGTATAGTAGTGATGGATCAAGTAGTTGGTTTTTCACAACCGCGATTGCGGTTGTCGAATTTTCTACAACCGCGGTTGCGGTTATCAGACTTATGACAACCGCGGTTGTGTTGCTGTTATCATATACAGTCAAACCTCGGGTTTCGAACGTCTCACTTTTTGAACAAATCGGTTCACTAACAGAATTTCAAACTTATAATTGCACTGGTTACCGTACGTTAACTCGGTTGCCGAATAGCTACTCGGCAAGAGCAGCTGGCAGAACCAAGATGGACCATAAAAATTTCCTCAGGGCGGGAACCCACGAAGCACTTACCTTCGAAGCATTTTTTCTAGGTGAATGTAGACATATAGTCGCATTTGAATGGCTATTATTCATATATATGAGTAATGAGATGAAATACAAGCAAGGGTCTCGTCCACGTCTGGCAGCGCGGCCGCGGCAGCAGCAGCAGCATCATGAAGCCTGTGAGGTGGATATCAACACCAAGGGAGATCTCTTTGGTAATATTTAGTAGAGGTGCGAGGACCCCTTGAGGAATCCTATGATCCCTGGTGATATCCTATGGTGCTATCACAGGCGTGGCAGCTGACCTGTCTTCTTCAGGAAGGCACAGGTGAGGCAGATGACGGCGGGTTTTGAGAGAGGCGGCGGGCGGGGCAGGCCGCCCGCTCCTCCGCCACGGTAGCTTGGGCAGGGCTAAACGTCTTATTACTCGTCATTATACAACTAAGTGATTATGGTGAGATGTTATATACACGTGTCATTATCTAATTCAATGTAGCACTGTGTGTCACCTTAAATAAGGGTGATTTAAAGATGTTATGATGAGGTGACTGGCTGGGCAGAGAGTGACTTGAAACATTCTTGCCGCGGGGCCACCCCATAACACAAATATTCACCATTTTAACCCACATCACGCATTATCCATGAAATACAACTAAAAAGGTAAAAAAAGGTCTTTATTTTGGGGATCAGGAATGGATGAATCCATTTTATATTGTTTCTTATGGAAAAATTTGTTTCGGTTTTAGAACAAATAGTTTTTAGAACAACTTTTGGGAACTAATTATGTTAGAAAACCGAGGGCGTGTCTGTACTAGAAAAAATGCGTAATTATTAACTGGAATATTACATTATAGTACGATTTAGCCACACTTAGTACATAATATATACTAAATACCATATGTTGAACCATAGACCACTGTATACCTGGACTGCGCACGGAATATCAGCCCGTCGCACAAGGGGCTGAAGTCGGAGGGCCGCTCGGATTCATATATATATATACGGATCATATAGACTGGTTTATCAGTATATATGATATACTGTAATCTTCGTAAATGTTTGTTCTATAATATTATCAAATAAAAAGCAGTAAAACACGCTAAAGAAATGCCATTACGAGACTCTGAAGAAATATGCATCAACTTAATACAGGGAGGTCCCGAAGATACGAGCAGTTAGGTTCCACCTGGCATACTCGTAAAGCGAAATCTCGTATAACGAAACACATAACTAATGGTAAAATATAGGTTTGGTTCCAGGAATTAGAAAGAAAAAAATAATAATAATGTTTTTCAAGCTAAAATAAACTATAGCAAACACAACAAACACACAGCGTCTATATTACCCACACTGTACTACCTATTTTGTAGAAAAAGGATTCTGAAAGAGAAAATAGCACACAAAATAACATAGCTGCACATTAATTAAACATAAAACATGCATAACAAGCAAAAAAGACGTTGTAATGTAGGGGACGCCGCGTGATACAAGAGAAGGTAGTGTAGCAGTCCCAAGGTTGGGGCTGCACACCTTCTAATTACCCCTAAAGGTCAGGCCGCGCCATATGCTTAATTACCCTTCAGGTCACGCCTTGCTAGGGGTGACCTGACTGCAGTCCCAAGGTTTGGGCCGCACACCTGCTAATTACCCATAAATTTCAGGCCACGCCATATGCTTAATTACCCTTCAGGTCAAGGCTTGCTAGGGATGACCTCACTGGGGTCAACCAAATCCCCCTTTGTCCAGCCCAGGAGTGGTAGGGCGTGCATTTTGAACTTGATAATTTTACTCACCCCAATTTGAATGTCGTATCATTGGATTTTCGATCTCGTATATTGAAAATAGACCCTAATTTACACATCTCGTATCATCGGATTCTCATATACCGAAAGCTCGTATAACGGGACCTCCCTGTATTCACTTCAACTCTTCGCCATTTAAAACTTTGCAAGTCAACTTTTATCATGAAGGGTATCAATAGAAGTGCAATTTTATTAGCTTTCCATTGCTATATTTCGTTTTCTGATAAATGAATTAGAACCATGCATAAATTAGCATTAACTAAATAAATAAAATCATCAATCGGGTAATTTTCCCGATTGATGAGGTTATTTATTTAGTCAACGCTAATTTATACATGGTACTAATTCATTTATCAGAAAACGAAATTATAAGTAAATAAATAACCTCATCAATCGGGAAAATTACCCGATTGATGATTTTATTTATTTAGTTAATGCTAATTTATGCATGGTTTTAATTAATTTATCAGATAACGAAATGTAGCAATGGAAAGCTAATAAAATTGCGCTTCTATTGATACCCTTCATGATAAAAGTTGACTCACAAAGTTTTAAATGGCGAAGAGTTACGTGAATATTAAGTTCATGCATATTTCTTCATAGTCGCGTAATGGCATTTCTTTAGCGTGTTTTACTGTTTTTTATTTGATAATATTATAGAACAAACATTTACGAAGATTACAGTATATCACATATACTGATAAACCAGTCTATATGATAGTCCATAGACCACTATATCTCTTTGTCGGACGCCCCGCAGGCCCCTATGCAGCCCTGCAATTCAAAACATTGTCGCGTGAACAGTCCAGGTATACAGTGGTCTATGGATGAACACAAGTTTTGCAACACACAAATATCGGTAAATTATATGTACGTAGTAGTACTGTCAATAATAAAGTATATTCTAAACTTATATAGCTATTATGAAAGAATAGGTCAAATTAATCAAAACTATATTATGCACAAAGTGTATTATCGGAAATGTATTTGGTAGGGGATAAATTACTATGGAAGTAAACTTTTCCCCCAGGTTCCTCGGCCAGCCTCACGGTCAGAGTCGCTTTGTTATTGTTTATCACTTGATCATGACGTCACGTGCATACTATCTATACTAAGATTTCACAACCGCAACCGCACTTATGGAATGGCAGTTGCGGTTGCGGTTGTGAAGACTTCTAGAAATGCGGTTGCGGTTGTGATTTTTTGTGCGGTTGTGGTTGCGGTTATTCGATCCAACACTAATATTATATATATATACCGTATTTGCCGGCGCATAAGACGCACCTCCGCATAAGACGCACCCTTATTTTGCAAGGAGATTTTGAGGAAAAAAAGTTTTTTTTTTTTTTTTTTTTTTTTTTTTAAAGGGAAAAAACGAATCATAATTACGAAAGAATTTATTTAAAAAAGGTTTTGTAGGGGAAAATAAATAATTTTGTACATGTACCTAAATACAATATTATACACTGCATTAAATGTGAAACATTTCCTGTAAACACAGTACATGCAAAATATCCAAAAATATGTTTAAAAAAAGACTGGTGCAAAGCAAGCAAGACAATGCATTAAATTTGAGTGAATTCCAATGTGCACATGCATACAATTTTTTTTTTAAATGGTTATTCAGCCACGAACATTGTGCAATAAATTCCCCATATAGTAGGCTACATGCAAACAAAGCAAAAATCTGTGTAAATATCAGCCACGAACATTGTGCAATAAATTCCCCATATAGTACATGCAAACAAAGCAAAAATTTGTGTAAATATCAGCCACGAACATTGTGCAATAAATTCCCCATATAGTACATGCAAACAAAGCAAAAATTTGTGTAAATATCAGCCACGAACATTGTGCAATAAATTCCCCATATAGTACATGCAAACAAAGCAAAAATTTGTGTAAATATCAGCCACGAACATTGTGCAATAAATTCCCCATATAGTACATGCAAACAAAGCAAAAATCTGTGTAAATTAAACTGGTTCAAAGCAGGCAACACAGTGCAAAAAATGTTAATAATTTTTCATAGGCACAGTACGTACAAACAAGGCACACAAAAAATTGATATTAGTATATAGCAAGCAACAAAAAAAAATAATAATGCATCATAATATAAATTGGTACTATAGTGAATAGCGTGGGCAATAAAAGTAGAAAAAAACCATAAAAAAAGGCATCATAAAGGTGTATTTAATCATCATTTGCAAAACCTGGAAAATCATATTCAGCATCCTCAGAGCTTGAAAATTCATTGTCACTGCTGGCATCCACATTACTCTCTTCATCACTTGAATTATCAGAAATAGAGTGTGGGTTATCATCATTTTCTTCAAACAATAAATCATCCTCAGTACCATCAAGGGCATTGCTGATGCCACATTTTTTAAATGATTTCACAACTACCTCTTTTTTTACAGCATTCCATGAACTGTTTACCCACTCACACACTTGTGTAATAGTAGGTCTCTTCCTTCTTCCAGTAGATGTCACTTCAAAATCTGAAGACTGCATCCACTTGTTCCACTCCTCCTTCATGAAACCTTTAAACGGTTTAATGATCGAGACGTCTAAGGGCTGCAACTGACAGGTTAGGCCTCCAGGAATTACAGCCAACTGGGTCTTTAGTTGTCTAAATTTCCTCTTCACAAGATCAGTTGTATGAGCTCGAAATTGGTCAAAACTAATAATGCTGGTTTCTTTAATAGCCCACCAGGACGCCTGGACCACACTTTCTCTATCCACAATTTCATTCCTCCCTCATCCATCCAACCTTTTGTATGGACATGAACATGAACTCCATTTGGTATTCTTTCTTTGGGTAATGTCTTTCTTTTAAAAATGATAAAAGGTGGCAGTTTTGTGCCATCAGCACAACATGCTAAAACAACTGTGTAGTGCGTTTTCTCATGGCCACAGGTTTTAATAGTCACAGATTTAGTACCTCTATTTTCAACCGTCTTGTTTGATGGTACATCAAATGTCAGAGGGGCTTCGTCCATATTTCCTATCTGTGAGAGGTCAAAATTATTCTCTTGTCTTGCATTAATCACAAATCTATGAAAGTCAATGATTTTATTTTCATATTCTGTGGGCAATTTTTGGGCTATTCTTGTTCTAGTCCTCATGCAGAGTTTATTTCTTTTCATAAATCTGGAGCACCATGATATTGACCCTCTAAACTCATTTATATTTCTGTTCATTGCTATTTCTCTTGCATGGTGCATAATCATTTTGGTGGATACAGCAATGCCCAAGATTCTTTTGTCTTCCACCCAGGCTTTTAATTCTTCTTCTAATTCTGGCCACTTTAAGATTCCCTTACGGAGACAGTGTTTCCTATGGTTAGCGGCTTTCAGCTCATCTTCTTGTTTTCTCCATGTCCTTATCATTTTTTCAGTTGGTGGTGGACCAAAATGCCGCGCAGCTACCCTATTACCGTGTTCTTTGGCGTAGGTTATGACATCTAGCTTAAATTTAATGTTGTAACAATGTCTTTGTTGTCTTTCTGCCATGATTTCAAACACTGTGGGAAGATTATAATAGTTAAAATATGAAGGGATTGCTGTAAGGTAACCAAAATAGGTCATATCTTAATGCAGGATGTCCTACGAATTGATATTCTATTTTCTTGTGAATGAGTTCTGTATAAGAAACAGAGGTAAATTTCCAGGAAGGCACCCACCAACCCACGCCGCTGTGACACTTTGACACCAGAGTTTTTCCATGATTTTTTTTTACTGTTATCACTGGATATTGAACATACCTATAATTAAACTAACCTAACTAACCCTAACCTAACCTAACCAAAGAATGATTGGTAAAATTCTAGTCTTTTCCCGCCCTTATTAGTGGGGTTTTTCTGCAGACCTTCACAAATTCCTACATGTACCTCTAAAACGTAATTATAAAGTGGGGAGAGATGTCCCCTTCCTCCCCCCAAAATTACCCCCCACTGGACCCAGCAAAAAAAATATTATTAACCTAACTTCACTAAAACCTAACCTTACCAATAGCCTCCTTGCGACACCTAAGGGTGGGAAAGGACTTTAGAATTCTACCGGGTTAGGTTAGCAGTTATTTTTTTTTTTTTTTGGGGGGGGGGGTCTCGCTAGAAGGTTATTGGTAAGGTAAAGTTAGGTGTAAAAATGTTGTTTGACTGTTGCAAGATTTTCAGACAAGAAGGATTTTGTTTCGCTTAATATGTGATGCTTCCTTAATGTCTCTCCTTAATGGCGATAGTTTTTCCCTCTACAAACCTCAAAAAAGTTTTTTTTTCATATGTTAATAGGAACACTTGACTATGCGAGAGGTTTGAACTCTCGTCGACGGGGACGAGTGGTCCGGTAGACAAGAGTACCATAAACTGAGAATATTTTTCTACCTATGACATTTAGCTTAGATATAATGATGTAGGTATGCCTTTGTTGCTTTTCTGCCATGTGTTTAAACCTTGTGGAATATTTGCAGTAAAAATATTAAGGAAATAGTACCTCCAACTCCGAGCAGCTTTGTCAACTTTATTTACCAGCTGTGCGAGTGTGGTTTGTTTACATATTTTTCGTCAGAATTACGGTACCGATAGAACACAAAACTGTTGTCTCTGCTGATTTTTTTTGCAGTAGCCCAGACTATTTTTTTCTGCATTATCCATTACTATGAATAAAGACTGATTCACTTGATCTTCTTCAAGAAAGCGGCGGGAAGTTTCCACCTTCGTACTCCTTCCATAATGTTAATCAGTTTTTTTTCTTCTCACAAATCTCCTCATAGAGGAATTTGTTTATAATCTTTTTTGTATATTTCTATAAATTCTTGATCAAGTGGTTGCAAGAGTGATGTAGAGTTTGCTTGAAAAAAATACAGTAATGGTATTGGTACGCTGTAAAAAATACAGATCGAGCATCGTTACCAAGTAAACATCTATGTATATGAGACCAGATGACGACACAATCTGATTTGGTCCACGGACAGCAACTTATTGCAATTTTTCTGTTGCATTTCCTTACCATCACACCATTAGTTGACAGTTTAACCATCTACTACCATCTTAACGCACTACTGCTCAACACAGACGACTTTAGCCAAACACCACTGGCGGTTCTGCATTCTGTGCCCAACCTCTCATTCGGTAATATGGCCGCATTAGACGCAGGGTGATTTTGGCATGGCTATTTTTGGAAAAAAAGCGCGTCTTATGCGCCGGCAAATACGGTATATATATATATATATATATATATATATATATATATATATATATATATATATATTATATATATACACAAACCTCGATTTCCCGGATATCGGATTTGCCGGACAAAATCCGAGGTCCGGGTTGTTTTTTTTTTTTTTTTTTTTTTTTTTTTTTTTTTTTTTTTACGTTGAAATGCCTGGTCCTGTTCGTAAATTGACCAAGTTGTCCGGCGGTCCGAGCGTCTCCTGTCACCCCTGGTCAGTGTCCGCGCCTCCCGCCAGGTGGCAGCATGCTCAGCGGTCGTATTGTTTACATTTGGGCACACAACATTCACGGTTCACCTGCACAGCCTCCGTCTGTCACCTGACTCGCACTGCCCCTGGTGCAAGAACATTTCTGAGACTATTGAACACTTTCTATTGCCTCCCGCCAGGTGGCAGCATGCTCAGCGGTCGTATTGTTTACATTTGGGCACACGACGCTCATGGTTCACCTGCACAGCCTCCGTTAGTCCCCTGACCCCCACTTCCCCTGGTGCAGGAACGTCTCTTGAGACTATTGAACACTTTCTGCTGCCTCCCGCCAGGTGGCTGCATGCTCATTGCTCAGCGGACGTAAAAGTCCGCGGCGGGGTAGTTGATATTGTCGGTTGCCGGACAGTAAATACTAGAGTAGGATAAACGTCCGGGGGTGGGTAATGGCTTTTTTTTTTTTTTTTTTTTTTTTTAAACTTGCGATTCCCGGACTTTTGCGGTTCCCGGACCAGTGCTCCCCCCTATTAGTCCGGGAAATCGAGGTTTGTGTGTATATATATATATATATATATATATATATATATATATATATATATATATATATATATATATATATATATATATATATATATATACCTGGGGGCATAGGGTCATCGGTCACGTCATTGTAGTCGGCCACCACCACGACTTAAGTCCTGTGCAGGGTGGTGCGACAGACGGACGCCTTGCGTCCGCACCACCCTTATACCCCTGTCACTGTATATTACTACCTGTAGACCACAAATATACCACCATCAACTACACTTACCACTGTGTATTGAGTACCCCGCACACTAAAGGATCACACACACCTAACAAGACTACGCAGGTCAACATCACCCCCACGCGCCTCATCCACTCCTTGGTCTCTGCTTGGCCCACTCTTCTACATGATTTATGGAACTGTCGCCGATAGGAATTCTTGCCGAAACACCAACCGAGAACTGTCTTTGATGGTGGAACACTTGCCGACGTAGAAATTTTCGGCAACAGTTCCACTTGGAATAGATGAAAAGGAAGAATAAAGGGTAATTCATTGTTGGTGTTGTTGGGGGTTAGCTGAGCTGAAGGAACGAGCCCTCACAGCAGGACACAAGTGATGTGTTTAGTGCTGTAGTGTGGTAAGAGACTGCTTGCCATCTTCTGCTTTCAGCTGCAGCCGCCGGATAGCTCCATGAGCGAAAACAAGGCCGAGTGTGTAAGTCCTTCCTGCCAGTACATAGTCGCTTCCTTGTCAAGACCTTCAGAGTGCCTCCTCGTGGCACCCCTGGTAAATGGGACCTCGCGGTCTTAGGCTGAATCTCTGGAGGATTTCAGAGTAGACTGAAGCCCTAGAGGTGATGTGTGCATGGCCCACAGACGTGTGGACACGCCCTGCCATTTCACCAATCCAACCCGGGCAAGTGGGGCTCATAGCCATGGTAGGTAATCCACATAAGAGAGGGACAACTTCGATAACAAACCCGGGCAGGTGATGCTCGTTAGCCATGGTAGGCAATCCACCTAGGTCCTCAGCCAAAAATAGAGGGTGCCCATCAGGAAGAGCATTCGTGGCATAAAAAAAGATGCCGCAACTTTGAATGAACGCCTACAACAGAGAAATGGCCCTCAATCCCTGGCAGCCCTTAAATGGGCAGAGGGTGCAAAGAATCCCCAGGCACAGTGATGCATTTGAAGGAGCGGTAAAAATTGGTACTGTAAATGTTGGGACAATGCGAGGTTGGAGTAGAGAAGTTGTGGAAATGCTGACGAGAAGAGTTGATTTATGCTGTGTACAGGAGGTAAGATACAAAGGGCAAGGATGTACAACAGTCGGAAGCGATAAGGAAAAGTATAAGTTTTGGTACACTCAGTGGAGTAGGAATTCTGATTGGACATGAGCTGGCAAAAAATATAATAGAAGTGGAAAGATATAATAACAGGATGATGAATCTTAAGTTGGTGCTTGGAGAATCTGTACATCAAATATTCTCAGTGTATGCACCACAAGTTGGAGGAACAGCACAGGAGAAGAAGGAATTTTGGGAAAAGTTGGAAGATGAAGTAGCATGAGTTTCTTAATCAGATGGGCTGACAATTGGAGGAGACTTAAACGCTCATATTGGGAGAGATACAAACAGGATTTGATGGTGTTATGGGATGCAATGGCTATGGTGACAGAAATGTTGAAGGAGAGAATATGCTGGAATTTTGTTGGAGGAATGGCTTACGGATACTAAACACCTATTTCAAGAAAGACAGGGAAAAGCTAATTACATACAAAAGTGGAGGCAGAAACACAGTTGGATTTGGTGATGATGAGGAAAAGACCAGATGTGCAAGTCATAAACTATAAGGCAATACCTGGAGAGGCTTGTTTGACGCAGCACAGGTTGGTACGGGTAGACCTCAAAATAAAAACAGATGAAGAGGATAAAGAGAAAAGGTGTAAAAAGAATATAACTATGGAAGCTGAAAGAGACCAACAAGAGACAGGAGTTTGAAGAAAACTTTGCAACAAAGATGGAAGGAGAGAGAGAGAGACTGGCATCACTTACAGGAAAGCATACTGAGAGCTGGAGAAGAGGTGTGTGGACCAACATCTGGAAGAAGAGGTAGAAAAAGGGAGGCTTGGTGGTGGAATGAAGAGGTGCAACATAAAATTAAGGAGAAAAGAATCGCATTCAAACAGTGGCAACGATCAAGATGTGAGGTGGATAATAGAATGTATAGAGAAAGGACAAATGATGCTAAGAGGCAAGTGGCAATAGCAAAGAAACAAACATCGGAGGAGTGGAGTCGGAACTTGAACACAGCAGAAGGAAGGCAGATGTTCAGAGTAGCTAAGCAGATGAGACAAGACAAGAAGGATGTACAAGGAGCAAAGTATGTGAAGGACGAAAAACGGAGAAATCAAAGTGGTGGAGAGGGAAGTGAGAGAAAGATGGAGAGAATATTTTGAGAGACTGCTGAATGTAGAAAATAACAATGAGCTGGAGGAGGTTGAAATGGTGGAAGGTCCATTGGAAAATATAATAGAAAGAGGTAGTAATAACATTGAAAGGGATAAAGATGGAAAGGCACCAGGTCCATCGGGTGTAAGCAGTGATATGCTGAAACTACCAGGAAGGACAGGTATCTGGGGGAGGCAGTAGCAGAGTGGTTAGCGTCACCATGTGGTGTTCTTGAAGACCCGAGTTCGATCCCGAGTGAGACCCATAAATCCACTTAAAATATTTTTTGCACCGTCGAGTGGCCTAAGAACACCCACATGCCCTGTCCATTAACTCTACCTTTGATTGTGAGTGCATCGGAGGACACAGGGGGGCGGCCTGAGCCTCTAATTACAGGCGTCACTATAAAAATCCTGCCTGCGCCAGCACAGGCGAGGGCCAACCATCACAGCCCTCAAGTGAGCCTCCAAGGTCTACCATCCGAGCCCTGGAGGTCACTGCCTACAGGCCCTTAGCCATAGACGTAAAAAAAAAAGAAAAAAATAATCTGAAAACTAACTGGAGTTTTTGAAAAGATTATGGAAGAGAATGGTTCAGAAGAATCGAGGTATAGTTTTACTTTACCATTGTTTAAAGGAAAAGGAGATGCACTGTCATGTGGTGGGTACAGAGGTTTGAGGCTGTTAAAACATGGGATGAAGATTTGGGAGAGGGTGTTGTGTGAAAGGCTTAAGAAAAGCATCAAGATCGATGACTGCCAATTTGGCTTTCTGGCTGGAAAGTCAACTACCGCAAACACAGGGAGGAAAATAATGCTAAGAAGGTAATATGGAAAGAAAAATGGGATGTGAAAAACGCTAACTGGATAGAGTATTGTCGGGGAATGGAGAATACCATGCCAGGAGATACAGAAGGGATTGGGAGCACTGTTAGTGAGTGGGAACAAGGGATCAAGAACGTCATTAGACAGGAAGCCAAGAAAGCGATAGGAACAAAGAAATTCAAAATAGGAAAAACGAGGCTCAAAGGTTGGTGGGATAAGGAGGTCGGACAGGCAATACGAGATAGAAAAAAAGAGAACAGAAAACAGAGAAGTGTGGCCAAATTAGCAAGACTTCAAGGGGGGAGGTATGAGGAAGAATGGAGGGAGGCCTGGGATAGATACCAAGAGGCAAAGAAAAGAGCCCAGTCCTTAGTTAGGAAGAAGATAGGAATGTGGGAAGAAGAACAGGCACAGGTACTTCGTAATATGCCTAGAAGGGAAAGAGAAAAGGAAGGATGGAGAAGACTGAGGAGAAACCTAGGTGGGGCCAGTGGGCACCAAGAAGTTAGGCTGAAGATGGAGGATAGAGAGTTAACAAGAGAGGAAGAGATTATACCTGTAGTGGAAGAATACTGGAGGAAAGTCATATGGAAGGAGGAAGAAGTGGAAGAGGAAGTAGGGAACTTAGTTATCTACAGTAAAGAAAGAGAAATGGAAAGTATAGTAATAGAGGAGCAGGATGTAGCTTCTGCTATACAAGCAATTAAGATAGGAAAATCAGGAGGAACAGATGGAATCATAGGGGAATTCATAAAGTATGGAGAAGAAGGGTTGAAACTAGCTCTAGTTAATCGGATAGCTAGAGAGATGTTGGAGAAAAGTGAGGTGCCCCAAGACTGGAAAAGGAGTAGGGTGACACTTATACATAAAGTAGGAGGGAAGACAAAAGAGGAAATAGGAAATTACAGACCCATAGCAGTGATGAATGTACTGGCCAAGGTATTTGGGTGGGTGATAAACAACAAGCTAATGTCATGGCTGGAGGAAGATTAGGTGCTGGGAGAAGAGAAAAATGGGTTCAGGAAAGGTAGAGAAGGTTTAGAAAACTTGTTGGTGATAAATGAAATCATAGAAAGGAGCCGGAGGGGAGATGAGGAACTGTACCAGGTATTTATAGATATTGAGAAAGCATACGACTCGGTTGATAGAAGAAAATTAATGAGACTATTGGCACACATAGGAGTAGATGATAAGGTGGTGCAGGTAATTAGGGAGGTGTATAAGGAAAATGAGGTAAAGTTCACACTAGGAGATATCAGCACAGGATGGATGAAGAATAACATAGGAGTTCGGCAGGGATGTGTTATCTCTCCAACACTCTTCAACATCTACATGGAGGAACTGATAGTGAGGATCAGAAAGTCAAAGAAGGGAGTCAGAGTGGGGAATAGAAAGCTAGGATGTTTAGCCTATGTAGACGATGTAGTTCTCATGACAGAGAGGAAGGAAGACATGGAGGAGTTGCTGGGAATAGTCAACAGTTATGGAAGGGAATGGAACATTAGGTTCAGTGTCAGGAAGAGTAAGGTGATGGAGTTCAACAGCAGAGAGAAAGGTCAATGGGTTCTAGGGAACAACATTCTAGAGGTGGTTGATAGGTATACATACTTAGGACTGGAAGTAAGTAAGGAAGGAGTTGGAGGAGAAAGACAAAGGAAAACTAATGAGGGAAAGGCTAGGAGGATGACAGGCATGATCATTAACGGGAGAAGTAGGACAATTAACAAATATGAAGTAGGTAGGAGTCTTTGGAAAGGAATGGCAGTGCCATATTGCTTGTATGGGTCTGAGATAACCTATTATCGGGAGGGAGACATTACTAAGCTAGAGGACACAGAACATTATGGGTAGATGGGGATTAGGAGCCCCAACCAGCACAGCTGTGGAGGCCATTCGAGGAGATATGGGGTGGGGCACCTTCAGGGAAAGGATTTTATAAGGGAAACTTAACCTCCTGAAGAAAATAGAGGGACTTAGTGAGGATAGATGGGTGAAGCAGATCCTGAAGGAGGTTGGGACAAGCTCAACATGGATAAAGGAATTAGAGAGGTGGAAAAGGAGGGAAAACCTAGTAGAAACCTGGGACAGGATAAGAACCAAGGAGGTGAAGATAAAATATAAGACAATGGACTAGCTAGGTGAAGAGCAGGTATGGAGGGTAAATCCACGTTAAAGTGGTACTGTAGGAAAGAGAAGCCTGAGGCACTTCACTGGCATGCAGGTGATTGGGGAAGCAGACTGTTGGTGAAGGCAAGGACAGGAACACTAGAGGTGAAGGCTAGGAGTAGGGATGGGCAGGACCAGGCCTGTAGTTTCTGTAGAGGAACAAGGGAAACTATTGAACACTTGATAATAGAGTGTGGCAGATATGAGCAGGAGAGGAGGAAGCTGATACAGTCCATATTAGGAGTGATAGGAGACGGTGAATGGGATAGAAGGATATACGAGGTGGATGGGGGAATCCTTACTGTGCTAGGACTGTATGGGAGTAATGAAGAGAGAAGGAAAATAGTAGAAACAACTAAGGTGTTTTTAAAGCAGGCTTGGGAAAAAAGATTGCGTGGGAATGTAGAAGACGTATAGGAGGGTAGTTTATAGGAGGGACTTATGTCTGTGTATATACTGCCCTGTTGTGCCCCTTCTCTCCCCACAGGTGGCAGGGAAAGAAAGGGCTACAGAGTGGCAAAGAAGGAAGAAATGTGTCAAGTTCGACCCCGAGCTTGACAGACGACCTACAAAGCGATAATAAGCAGAAAAGGTCACAAGAAGAAGATGCAATCTTCATCACAAGACATCTCCAGTAGAAATATAAGAAGAAGAAAAGGCTGTATCATGTCTTTCTGGATCTGGAAAAGGCATTTGACAGGATTCCAAGAAGAACAATTAGATGGGCATTACGTAGGCAAAAGGTACCATAGACGCTTATAAGGTTGGTAATGGCACTGTATGCAGGGTCAAAATCAAAGGTGAGAGTAGCTGGAGGAACATCAGATGCCTTTGAGATAAGTGTGGGGGTGCATGAAGGCTCAGTTCTGAGTCCTCTTTTGTTTGCGGTAGTGATGGAAGAGGCCACAAAGGAATGCAGAGCAGGAGATCCATGGGAGCTGCTATATGCAGATGATTTAGTTTTGACAGCTGAGTCAAAGGAGGAAGTTGAGAAGAGATTCATAGATTGGAAGCTAGCAATGGAGAGAATAGGTCTGAAGGTGAATATGTCCAAGACGAAGATGATGGTAACAGGCAAGAAAATACATAGAGCAAAATATACAAGTGGGAATGTTTCCGTGGAGTGTGCAGTAGTTGAGTAGGAGTAAACTATTCGTTGCAAGGAATGTGACAAGTGGTACCATAAAATGATGTTTGGGACTAGGAAACCTGAATAGGGTGGTAGATTTCTACTGTTTAGTGTGTCTTACCCGAAAAGCTCTGCTTTTGCCTGAAAAGCTCTGCTTTTTATAAAGGCTGGCCTTCTAAGTTGTAAACAAACATTATTGTATTTATTTATGCGGCTATTATTAAATGTTTCAAATGCTTCCAAATATAAGAAAAATCAACATAGGGAGCCAGCCAGCCAACAGCCAGAAGAGGAAGAGGTAGAAACTATAGAAGTGAATGGTGATGTAATAGAAGTGAAACAGTTTTGTTATCTTGGTGACATGTTAGATAGCGAGGGTGGAGTGGAGAGAGCAGCAAGAACACGAGTAGCAACTACATGGATGAACTGGAGAGAGATAGCGGGACTGCTGATAAACAAGAGTATTCCACTGAAAAAAACAGAGGAAGAGTATTTGAAGCATGTATAAGATTAGTTTTGCTGTATGGTTCTGAGACATGGGCTTCGATGAAGAAGTTGGAGGATGTGTTGGTTGGTTGTGATCGGAGAATGTTGAGATGTATGACTGGGATCACATGGAGAGATGAAGTGTCCAGTGAAGAGGTGGCAAGAAAATGTGGATTGAAGGAGCTGAGATCAGTGCTGACAGTAAGGCGATTGAGGTGGTTTGGGCACATGAAGAGGAGAGAAGGTGGTGAGGCATTGGGGAGAGCTGTTAGAGTGGAAGTTCCAGGTCGCCATCCACCGGGCAGGCCAAGGAAGACATGGAGGCAGTGTGTTGAACAGAATCTAGCAGCATTGGGCATTGAAGAGGCAATGGATAGATAGTTGGAAGCGTATCAGCAGCCGTCTAACCTCATAAAATATGGGAAAAACTGACGTTAAACAGAAAGAAGAAGACACCACAGAAAATATCCCGGAGAACTTGGTGGCGCCAACCAGTCGGGGCAGCCGGGCAATCGTACACCATCGGATTCGCTTATTTATCCCAAAATAACTCTACAAAACCTAACCCAAACATATCCAAAACCTAATCTAACCTAAACTACCACGTGTAGGCCTCGCTGCCTCTTGTAGCTTCCTTATTTTCTTATGTTCTTATGTAAACATAACCTAAATCTAACCTAACCAAACCTTAAAGTAATCGTCCAGACCATTTCATCATTCCTGATTTAATGCAATCAAATTATAGCCATTAACGAGTATATCAACAATATGTTGTCATTTTTTGCATCCAGTCTGCCGTTTTTAAATAATCCGCAATCAAAATCTGCAAATTCCCTGAGTTCTCAAAACACTCCTCAAGGTTTGCAGACGATGCAGCACGGCTCGGTGACGTAACAGGAGGAAGGCCTCCTCTCCCCGCGCAGATTCAGAAGCACGTAAACACAGGAGATAAATATAGTACTTGAAGATTTTTGGGCGTTTCTGATAGATTTTTTTTGCGATATGCCACATGCATGCATCCTTTATGGGTGCAGCAAGACAGCTGTGCCTTTCGAGAAAAGTTTGCACACGTTTCCGACTGATACGACAACGTTAAATGTGTGGAAGAGATTTGTACGGCGGACTCTCTCTCTCTCTCTCTCTCTCTCTCTCTCTCTCTTCTCTCTCTCTCTCTCTCTTTCTCTCCTTTCTTTCTTTTTCATCTACTATTTCTTCTCCCTCCTCCTCCTCTTCCTTCTCCCTCTTCATCCTCCACGAGAGAGAGATGAGAGAGAGAAAGGAGAAAGGAAGGAGAGAGAGAGAAAGAGAGAGAGAGAAAGAGAGAGAGAGAGAAAGGAGAGAGAGA
>JACEEZ010016696.1:127500-135000 GCA_016584305.1 Chionoecetes opilio
GACCAAATTCAGCATGTAGTGCCAGTCACTGTTTACCTCCCAACATAGCTACACAGTCTGGTTGTGTTTGTATTTATTTCACAATTTTTCCGTTTTTTTCATATATTTTTCCCTTGGGAAAATACCCTCGCTATAACGGACAATCGGCTTTAACGGACTCCTCCTCCCCCCTTTAGTCCGTTATATAGAGGTTTGACTGTATGTGGTTTCCGAATAATGACGTTTGACTGTAGCTCCAAAACTAACCATAGGATTTTCTCGAAAGTACCTTCATTGTGATTCCCACACACACATGGTTTCCCATACTTACCAATCCATATTTTGGAGAAGTGCACATATAGGGTTGGGCTCCCATCACAATCTGAGGTTCGTTTTCCTTATAGTATACGCGACCAGCATCATTTTTTTCGGTCTCAGATTGAGCATTGTAGTACTCTAGATCTGTCACAGCGACAGATTCACTGTCTGACACCGAAGTACAATCGCTCATCATAACATTTGCTGACAGGTGTCAGACAGATGTTTACATTGGAGCGCTCCTCCTCTGACGTCATTAATAACATTTGTAGCCCTGTTGGAGGGAAGATTTTTTTTTTTGCGCGCTTTTTACAAGTCGTATTTTTACGGAAAGAAGGCCTGGAAATCAATTATTTTTTGGTGGATTAGGTGTTTTTCATTCAACATAATTAGGCAAAAAAAAAAAAAAAAGGGTCTGGACGATTACTTTAACACAACCTAACCTAGCTATTATTATATTGTTTGTTTGTTTGTTTAGAGGATAATTCCTCAGAGCCATAGTGATCTACCGCTCCAGTTTTAGTGTTGGCCGAATTGCCACCACCCCGGGAGGGGGTCACAAACCCCCAGCTAACACCCGGTACCCATTCACTGCTGGGTGGACAGGGGCTCGGGTTTTAAGAAAGACCACCCATCTGTCTTTGCTCCGCCCAGGGATCGAACCCGGGACTTCTCGGTTGTGAGTATAGATAGGGTTAATATTCTGCAGGAGTTGGCGGGTTTCACATGCCTTACAGCTTACTTTTTTTCTATTATTTTCGGCTCAGTATAATGTGCAGTAGTTATTCACTTACGGACACCAAAAATATAGCACTTATTTTTGTATAATTATAGCTAGTTTAGGCTACGTTTAGGTTTGTTTAGGTTAGATTTACGTAATGTTTAGGTTTGGTTTGGGTTAGGTTTTGTAGAATTATTGAGGTAAAATAAGCAAATCTGATGATGCACTATAGCCCAACTGCCGCGGCTGGTTGAAGCTGCCAACTCCTGCGGAATATTTACCATAGAGAGGGAGTACGAAGTACAGTAAGGAGAGGGAGGTGAAGGTCTTCTGTCTGCTAGTTTCCAAGGAGGTGGGCTCAGGAGGTGGGTGTTGCCAATTTTACATGCAAATTTGTGCCACTGAAAAGTTAGTTATTGCTGGTATTTAATTCCTGAATGCAGAAACAGGGGTAAAAGGTTATTAAATGTATATATTGGGTGCTGCAATATCAAAATCAAGAACTTGAACTGTCGCTGAAATTTGGAACTCCTGCTGACATAAAAAAATTGGAACATTCGCTGACGTCGGCGAGAATTCAGTAAATATTACGCAGGAGTTGGCGGGGCCAACCAGCCAGGGCAGCCGGGCAATCGCGCACCACCAGATTCGCTTATTTAACCTTAATAACTCTAAATTAACTGAGATTTCCTATCAGCGACGATAACTTTTTCGGTTTAGGTCATCCCGCGATTTCGAGGCTGAAACTTAAGTTTTCCTGTATAGTTTTTATGTGCTTTGAATGAATATGGCATTAGTTTTTGCCGGATTTCAATTTTTTTTTAATAGGTGTGGGGGGTACCCGCCCCGCCCCGCAAATTTTGGTGGTGGTGATGGTGGTGTGGTGGTATGGTGGTATTTCATAATTGTTATATGCAAATCAACCTCCAAGCTCCCTTCGCTCGCTTGGACAACTCTCTGTACCCACGGCTGAAATGGCATATTTAACACCTCACACACACCCTACCACGTATATAACACCACGCTAACCCTAAATAACACCTATAACAGCACCACGAGTTATAGTGGTTATATGAGGCCTAACACAAGCAGCCTGTCTCCTCGGCTCAGACACTGTTATTGTGAGGGCTACGAGTCGAAAACATTTTATTTCCACTACACTAATGCACTACACTACCCTCCCGAGTTTTGCGCTTGCTTTCTTCCGGAGGCATAGCGCGAAACTCGCGGATCGCGAAACTCTGGTATTAAAAACACTGTAAAAATGCTTATTTAGTCCGTTTTTTTTTTTTGTGTGTGTGTGTGTGTGTGTGTGTGTGTGTGTGTGCGTGTGTCTACAGCGCCGTTAGGCAGTGACCTCCAGGAGTGGGATGGTAGGCCCTGGAGGTTAACTTGAGGGCTGTGTACCTACCGTAGTTTACAGCTTATAAGACTCACTTTTTCCCCCAAAAAATATCCTGAAAATGCCCAAAGCCCCTGTCCATCCAGCAGTGAATGGGTACTGGGTGTTAGCCTAGGGTTTGTGACCCGCCTACCGGGGTGGTGGCTTCGGCCAACACTACGTGGAGGAGAGGAGCTTGAGATTGAGCTCGAGTTGGGAGTCACCCAGCGGATGCTGTTTTGGTCTGAGTGAGTGAGCTTGACACATATCTTGTCAGCTGATGGTTGTGTGACAGTGTTATACGGCAATAACACTGTCACAATGCCTTCCTCTCTTCTCTCCTGTCTCCTCCAGTACCTCCAGAAACCACAGTACCACACACGTCATGGTTAATCACTTATAAAGGAGTATTTTGTGGTAAATAGTAAGGAACGGCGGGGTGTACGGTAAGGTGCTACTTATTTTGAGGTGTTACCTATCTTATGCGACACCGGCTGCTCCTGTAGAGAAATACACAAACAAATGGAAAAAAACAAAGCAAAACTACAAGCTATACTAAGCCTATTATAATACTATACTAAGCAGGAAGGAAGGAAGACGTGTCCCGTACGTCTCTTATGGGAGGCGGTAGCAGAGTGGTTAGCGTCAAGATATATGTCAAGCTCGAGCACGAGCTTGACAGACGACCTACAAAGTGATACTAAGCAGAAAGGGTCACAAGAAGAAGAAGAAGTCTCCGAGTGGCGTTCTCGGTGATCCGAGTTCGATCCTTGATGAGGGCTGTAAAATCCACTTAAAATCTTTCTCTGCACCGTTGAGTGGCCTAAGAACACCCACACGCTGCCCATTAACTCTACCTTCGATTGAGAGTGCATCGGAGGACACAGGGGGCGGCATGAGCCTCTAATCACAGGCGTCACTATAGAAATTCTGTGCGCCCCCACGGGCAAGGGCCAACCATCACAGCCCTCAAGTTAACCTCCAGGGCCTACCATCCCACTCCTGGAGGTCACTGCCTAACGGCGCTGTAGGCACACACATACACACACACAAAAAAAAAAAAAAAAAAAAAAAAAACGAAACTCGGGGATATCATGCGCGAAAGTCGGGATGATAAGAATTTAGGACTCAGCGCGAAACTCGAGGATCGCGAAACTCGCATAGCGTGAAACTCGGGAGGGTAGTGTACTTTTGCCACTGCACTAATGTCGCCAGGCACAATATATTACAAATTTTAGCGTAAATGCTAAAAACTCGCTTCGCTCGCTTGGACAATGAGTTAAGAGACGAAATATAACCTTTTGTGCCAAATTTCTTCTTTTACGCCTGTATACCCGTTGCCTACAAAAGTAGTCACAAGAATAATAATAATTCGTGGAAACTTTTTACAAGCCTATATGACACCTGATTTCGGCTGAAATAGGTGTCCAAGCGAGCGAAGCGAGCTTGGACAACTAGCACCATTAGAACAAGCACCTACCCACCTATTGTAGGCCAAGGAAAAATAGGGTTAATATGGAGGAGAGTTTCACGTTCGTTTTCAGAGACACCAACTACTTTTTCTTGGCCTACAATAGGTGCTTGTTCTAATGGTGCTAGTTTTATTTTGCGCAAACCAAAAAAAAAAAAAAAAAAAAAAAAAAAAAAAAGTATATTTTGTGGTTAAGGTTAGGTTAGGTTTCTTTAAAACCTGTAAGGTTAGGTTAGGTTAGGTTAGGTTAGGTTTCATTAAAACATAAGGTTAGGTTAGGTTTAATTTTTTTTTTCATTTTTTTTTGGTTTGCGCAAAATAAAACTAGCACCATTAGAACAAGCACCTATTGCAGGCCAAGAAAAAGTAGTTGGTGTCTCTGAAAACGAACGTGAAACTCTCCTCCATAATTACCAAAAATAGTTGGTCTCTGAAAACGACCGTGAAACTCTCGTCCATTATAACCATAATACCTCGGCGACAGTTTCAGGTACCTTCCACACTACCAACTTCATTGGGGACAGCCACCCACCTGCATGTATCTGTGCCAGCGCTGGTCTTCACACGCTACACCTGCACAAAAGTACCATAAGATATTCCTCAGTGATTCCTGGTAGCTCCTTCTTCTTTTTGTGACCTTTGACGTTTAGTATCGCTTCATAGGTCCTCTTATACTTCGTCTCCTTAGTTACGGTAAGGTAGCTATCTTGTCAACCCTTACGTAGTTATTTCACTTGGGATTCTAATTCATTTTCTCCTTTGTGTTCTTTTCTACCAGCACTGTTTTAGGAACACTTCTGTGAAGTTTGCAATACTTCTTGGTCTTCTTGGTGTTGGTAAAGGGCTGTGAAGATCTATTTGACCCTATCCTTTGTTGTTGTTGTTGGGGTTTGAGGTGCCGTGCAGGCTGTGGTGCCACAGCCTCTAGTGCCCCGAAGGTGCAGTATGCACTGTAGGGCTGGGCAGGAACCGTTAATTTTGGAACCGCAGGTTCCGGTTCCATAGACTCTCGGAATCGTTGGAACCGGTCCGGAACCGGTTCCGGTAATAAAAATAATAATAAAAAAAATATAGCAAATAAAAAAATACAAAAAAATTATAATTAAAAAATATATATAAATAAAAAAAAAAAAAAAAAAAAAAAAAATCAGTATATAAAAAAATCAATAAATATATATACAAAAATAAGTACATATATAAATATAAAATAAAAAAATATAAAAATATATATATAGTATTATATATATATCTATCTATATATATTATATATAATATATAATATATAATATATATTTATATATATATATATATATATATAATATATATATATATATATATATATATATATATATATATATAACGTTTCGCCAAAAGGACACTTGGCATCATCAGGCTAAAATAGTTAAAAAAATTAATATACTATACTGTTAAAAAGCAAACATCTAAAAGAATTTTTTTAAACAATAAAATAATCCTATATTATCTAAAAAATAATAAATAATAAATAAAATACAATTTATACTTAACGGACCTTGGTGTGTATGCTGTCTGAGTTGGCAGAGGACTGAATGAACAATAGTTTGCGGGTAACATTTCGGCTCGTGTGTGGCGATCGAAACGAGAGTCGGACAATCGAAACAGTGTGATAATCATTTGAGTATATGTAATTGATATGAAGTGACTTGGTTATTAAGATCAGGGGACAAATGCTTGATGTGTATGGATTCTAATAATTTAGTGTCACTAGGGTAGTGTGCCTTGGATAGGATACTAAAGTCATTCATAGAAAAAGGGTGATCTAAATCAAGTGAGTGTGAGCGGATTGCAGATTGCGAAGGTGAAGAAATGGGTCGACCAGTACGTGCAGGAACACCTTTATGCTCAGAAAGCCTAAGGGTTAGATTCCTTGTTGTCTCGCCGATGTATCTAGCGTTACAACTAGAACATTTGAATTCGTAAATTATGTTAGAGATAAGAGCTTTAGGTATAGAGTCTTAATTTATATTTGAAATGTGTTCTTAAGGTAAATGGATCAGTAAAAATAAATTAAAATTTTGAGTTAGGAAGATGTAACTTAAGTAGATCATTGAGTTTTTTACGAATGGTGTAACTGAGATGGCCGTAAAATGGAAGTTCAATATAGTGTGTGTCTAATATGGGTTCGGGTTGGTTCGACTTGGGGTTGAACTTTTCATTTAGGAATTTGGAGATGGTTGTTTCAATTAATTGAAACAACCATCTCCAAATTCCTAAATGCGGCCATCCCCCCCCCCCCCCCCCCCTTTTGCAAAGAATAAATAATAATAAATAAATATATTCATCGAACGAAAAACATTTTTTTAACGATTTTTTTTTATCCTTGCCAGTATATAACTTATTTATATTAAAGTACTAGCCGCAAAGCCGCCCTCCAGGCGGACTTTTTGGCTATCTCCTGCGGAGGGCTATTGGTGGGCTTTCGGCCCACCAAACACAGACTCTCCAGATAGCCCCTTCTAACTTTCCATGATGTAGAAATGTATATATTAACGCCTTACCCATCACCCCCCACCCATTCACTCACCCATTACCCATCACCACACACCCATTCAATCACCCATTACCCATCACCCCCCACCTATTCCCTCACCCATCACCCCCCACCCATTCACTCACCCATCACCCCACACCCATTACCCATCACCCCACCCATTCACTCACCCATTACCCATCACCCTACTTCAAGGTTTCCTCAATTCTCGAAACCCACATTTTTTTTTACAATTCTCGCTAATAGGCTGCTAAAAAAAAAAAAAAAAAAAAAAGAAGAAGTGATCGGATCATCTCATAAGTGGGCTTATAATGTGCCCCTGGTCGAGCTGGTTCCAAAACTGTATCATATGATGGGATTGTACCACGGGGGGCGGAACTTGCGCGGACACACACACACACACTTTCGCTTATATTATTATAGATTCGTCCGGACTCATTTTTTCTTTGCATAAGTATGTTGAATGTTCATTCAAAATACCTACCTAATCCACACACAAAAAAAAAATTCTTCGCCTTATTTCCGTGAAAAGACGACTTTTGTATAACAGTTTTGTTTTGTTTGGCCCCCCACTTTTCAAATTTCTGGGTACGCCACTGATAGCTACCGTCAAGTCATGTAGATTACTGAGGAACCGTTAAGGCGGAACCGGTTCCAGAATCGGAACCGGTTCCCAGCCAGTCGTGGCGGAGCCGTCGGAACCGGTTCCAGAACCGGTTCTCGCCCAGCCCTAGTATGCAGGGGCGGCATTTTGGAACACTACTAAGACCATCTTAGGGGACTAAGACCATCTTAGCGCTAGGTGGACATTTTCGGAAGCAAAGTTCGCTCCGCCTAAGACTGCAGCGAGTGTAAACTAAGGCAGGGTTGGGGTCAAGGATAGTATATACTATCCTTGGTTGGGGTCGTCTTAGCCCGCAATTTTCTCCGTCACCATAACAACAATGGTTATATTATTGGTTATATATTATATATTTTAGACTGTATATAGTATATTTGGCGTATATACACTATGTATATATTAAAATAGGTGTGGGCTATATATATACTATATATATAGGGGTGGCTGGGGGGAATAGATATATTTGCGACAGAAACGG
>JACEEZ010016696.1:137500-185000 GCA_016584305.1 Chionoecetes opilio
GGCTAGAGCCCGATCCTAGATGGCCCGGAAATGGTTTGAGATGGAGGAGTGCCTGCGTGGAGTGTGAGAAATTAAAGGAGGGGGTTCACCCTCACTTTGCCTGGGGAGTTTAAAAATTTAAAACTCGTTGGCGAGACTTCACGGGATGTTACTTCTTATTGAAATTTTCTTAAACATTATTTTTCCTTAAGTTACATATTTTGGTTTATGTTTCCATTTAACTATTCATGATTAGGTATTTGTACATAAGAAAATAGGAAGTACTACAGAGGGAGTACCTACAGTGGGTATTTCCCGATAGACCAAGGGCTTCGAGAAACCCCCCACCCCTCCGGCCTCCCCCCTTCTTCTTTATACCTGTTGCCCTTTTTTTCAGTTACTATGATGTCTAAGCTTCAAGAAAAGCTTTGTTAGTCAAGCGATTTTTGGTTGCTAGTACCCGTAAATAGATATTAAAGATGACTGGTGCCGGACGGGGGGAAAACTGAATACAACGCCATTTTTTAAACAGCAAGACAAAAACAAAAAATTCTTATATATTCCATCTGTTTTGGGGTGATAAATCAATTTGAATTGTTATTTTGGGACTTAAGGATCATATAACGTATTGGTAAACACCAATAGGCGCTGCAACTACAAAGCTTACATCGCGGTCTTAGATCTAACTTCCAATCTGTGGAACATCACCTCTCATCCTATAGACCTCATCTTATTTTCCTTATCGAAACCCAGGTGTCTGTGAGCACTAACAACAGTCCCTTTTCTGTTTCCTCATATTCTCTCTATTTTCATTTTCAATCCAAAGCTGGCTGCTGCGTATATGTACGCAACGACATCACTTGCTCTTGTGCCCACGGTCTTGAATCTTCAGAATTTTTTACCATTTGTCGTCAACTTCAATGTCACTCTTTTACTAAATTTATCTGTGTTGTATATCTCTCACCTAACTAACTCCTCAGACTGTACAATTCTTCGACTATTTAACATCCAGAGTGGAGCACATCTCATCTCATTTTCCTTTTGCAGAAATTTCCATTCTTGGGGATTTCAATGTTCACTACTGGCATTGGCTATCATCTTCTTTCACTGACCAACTTGGTGAACCAGCCTACATACATCTTTTCTATCCTCCAAGACCAAGAGCAGCTGGTGCAGCACCCTGCCCGTATTCCTGATCGCCTTGGAGACTCAAGATTCTTAGGCATCTATCTGCTTACAATCTTCTATCTGATCATTAGTACGGTTTCTGTAAAGGGCGATCTACTGGCGATCTTCTAGCTTTCCTAACTGAATCTTACTCATCCTCCTTTAGGGGTTTCGGTGTAAATTTTGCTGTTGCCCTTGACTTTATCATAAGCTTTTGATAGAGTCTGGCATACATCTTTAATTTCAAAACTACCCTCATTCGATTGATATCCTTCTTTCTCCACCTTCAACTTAAATTTCTTTCAAGCCGTTCTATTGCAGATACGGTAGACGGAACATAATGGTGTTCCTCAGGGTTCTGTCCTATCACTTTCCATGGTGATAGGACCATCACCTCTTTCTATATAATAATTAATGATATTTCAAGTCTAACTCAATGCTCTATCCGCTCCTACGCTGATGATTTTATCCTGCATTTTTCAACGTCGTTTATTAGATTTCCAACTCAATAGGAACTAAGTGATTCACGGAGGGATGCCACAGAGCGCCTAACTTCTGATCTTTCTATAATTTCTGAATGGGGCAAAGCAAACCTTGCTTGGTTCAATTCCTCCAAGACACAAGTTCTTCTATCTAATCGACATAACCTTCCAAACAACTATCCTGTCTTCTTCAACGACACTCAATTTATAATAATTGTCTCCCTTTTCTACAATGATCATTCCCTGACTATCTTTCACTAATAATCTGAACTGGAAATCTCACATCTCATCTCTTGCTAAAACAGCTTCTAAGAAGTTAGGTGTGCTGTAGCGTCTGCGTCCATTTTTTCTCTCCCTCCCAATTGCTAGCTCTGTACATGATCTTTATCCATACATGTATGGAGTATGTCTCTCCTGTTTGGGGGGACATACAGCTCTCCTATACAGGGTTGAGTCAAAAGCTTTTCGTCTCATTAACTCCCCTCCTCTGACTGACTTTCTTCAATAATTAAATCACCGCCGCAATGTTGCTTCTCTTGCTATCTTCTACCGTTATTTTCATGTTCTCTGCTCTTCTGAACTAGCTAACTACATGCCTTCCCCCCTCCTGCGGCCTCGCTGCACAAGACATTCTACTCATTCTCATCCCTATTCTGTCCATCTTCCTAATGCAAGAGTTAATCAGTATCTTCACTCTTTCATCCCTTTCACTAATAAACTCTGGAACTCTCTTCCTGTTTCAATTTTTTCACCTTCCTACGACTTAATTTGTTTTAAGAGAGAAGTGACAAGACACCTCCCAAACTAAATTGGCCCTCCCCCCGTTCTATATTTTCTTACTGTCTTTTTTTATAGGGACTGGCAACTAAACGGGCTTTTTGTCACTTCTTTTATTATTTTGCCTTTTGGCCAGTCCTACGTGATGTAAAAAGAAGAAGAAAAAAAAAAAGGCTGCAGTATGGAGGAGGTCGGTGGATCCACACCATTACCTATCAGACCCGATTCTACATGGCTGGGTTTCGGGAGATAGAGGGACTGGATTTCCAGTGGACGCATCCAGAAATGATGTCACGGGACTTGGTATCAATTCTTGTCAATAATTCCCCCCCCCCCCCCCCCAAGCAGGTTTGGGAATGATGATATAGAAGCTGAAGAGCTTGAATCACCAGTTCTCAGCAATGCAGATGAACATTTTCATGAACTTGAAGATAATGATGATCAATAACACTGGGGAACAAATTTTTGTTGAGTTATTTTCTGACACTTTTTTATTAAGTTTTTTTGGGTGCTGAATTAAAAATAAATCTCATTTTTTTCTTATAAACGTCAATTTTTTAAAAACGGGAGGTTTTTCTTTTTTCTTAAAAAATAGGAAAAAATACTGTACAAAACAGAAAACATTTGTTATTTTATAAAAGTTGCAAATTAAATACAATGAAAAATAAAAAGAAATAGGCATGAAAAAGAATGTTTTTTAAACATATCTTTGGTTTTTAAAAAAGGATAAAGGTAAAATTTTGTGTGCAGGTTAAGGTAAAAATTTTACGTTTGTAGTTTTGTCGGAGTGTTCAACTTGGGGGGAAATTTTCGCGTTTGTTTGCCCCCAGCAATAGTCAAAAATCTTTATCCCCAAAATTCCCATCTCCCCCTGGTAAACGTTTTTCCCAAAAACCTTCAAATCGGGGTTTGAAATCGTTCCCCTTTGCCCCCGTCGCTAGCAGCCCCAAAAAATTTTCCGGAAATTTGGGCCAAGATGGTAAAAAAAAAAATGACTTTAAAAATCATTTTGCAACCAAGGTTTTTGGTAGCTCCCCAATAGTTTCGGAAAAATTTTTCTGGGTAAAAATTGCACGGGGGATTTCCAAAAAAATTTCCTTGACAAAGTCTTTGAATAAAAGCAAGCATTTTTTTAAAAGGTCTGACATAGTACCGGGGGAAATGTTCATTTTGAAAAGCTGTCGAATTTGGGGGACCAAAAAACACCCCCGGGCCCTTTGATTTTTTAAATTTGGACGTCCGGGAAAATTTCCAAAAAAAGATGTACTTCAAACATTTCGCCATATTTGGGACAAGTTTTTAAACCAAATTTTTTCCCAGGGGGACCTGGGTTTTATGTGCAAAAGGGGGAATATTTTTTTCTTCCTGTCAAAAGTGGCCCATTTTTCCCAAATTTTTGGATCTCCAGGTTTAAGATCAGATCTCGGAGGCCAATTCGTTAAAACCCAAGGGTTCCTTTGAGCTCTCTATCCCCCAAAACAAAAGAAAGCAGGGATATTTGTATCCCGTTTTTGGGCCAAGAAGGGGAAGGGGCACCCTTTTAAAGGGCAACACAAAATGATCCCCCTTTTGTTTGTATATTGCAATAACCCCCCAAGACTCTCTTTACCCTTCCCTATTCTTCACCCAAGACAGAAACCGGGAAAGCCCCCTAGGGACCCGCGCCAAACAAATTTCCAATTTTTGTTTTTGAAGGGAACACTTCAAAAATCCGCTTTGATATCAATAAACAATCGCCATTCATTGGGGTTGTAGATTTAAAGCCCTTTTCCCCAGTAAAACCCGGAATGTTATGGGCCCCAAAAAACAAAACCGTGGCAATTCGAAAGTACTGCAGAAAGTACTTTCTCTGGGGTTTTGAAAAATTAAAACCTTCAATCCTTTTTAAAGTATGTTTTTTCTCGTTCAGTTTTTGATGCTAGTATTTCTGAAGCTTTGGATTTGGACCCAAACAGTGCAAATCATTTAACCCCTGCTGACAAACCCCTTTCAGCGAAACCTCTGAATGGCAAAAAATTTCATCATTTCTGTCACTGCGTTTTTCAAAAATCAGATCCCTTCCCAGGGGGAGGTAGTTGTTCGAAAAATGGCCCCTGGGAATTTTAGCTGCAGAGGGAAATTTGGGCTTATAGCTGCGGTAGATTAGATATTCCTATTTTACTTTTTTTTTCTTGTTTTAAAACCTGATGGGTTTTTTTCTAAAAAAAAAGTATTTAGTCTGTTTGGGAAAGATTTTTTGCTCTCGCCAAAAACCCTGGGGATAACCCAAAAGCCAACTTTTTAGGGGTTTCCCCCGGCCCAATCCCTAACTCTCGACACCCGGGGTTTCACAATTAGTGAGGGGCCCAAAGTTGTCTTTTAACCGGGGTTTACTTTAAAATATCGAAATATGCTTGTTTGACAAAAAAGCTGATGCTTGCCCTTTGACTTGGAAAAGGGGGAAAAAATAACCCCCAAAATATAACAAAAAGGAGTAAGGGGGTTTTTGGGGGATTTACGACGGGGAGTAGCGGGAGCCCGGAAAAAGATCGAAAAAAAAGAAATATTCCCCATGTAAATAAAAAAAACTAAGCTGGAAAAAGTTAAAGCTTTGAAAAAAAAAAAAAACCCCGATTTAAAAAGAAATAGGGAAAATTCCAATGGAGTTTTTACAAGGGTTTAAAAAGAAAAGAAAAACAAAAAACCCCCCTAATTTCCCACAAACTAGCCCTTTTTGTTTGAGATATTGATAGTACGACCTATTTTTGGGGCTGCAAAACCCCCTCTCACCGTACTGTCTCAAAATTGTAATGCACAAACAAGTTGCCCCCATAGCTCCGATTTAGTCAAATCGTAATCAGTGGCAAGTTTTTTTTTTCTACAGTTTACAAGGGGGGAATTTTCTTATCCCGGAGGGGAAAACTTGGAAAAAAAAACTTGGGCGTGCCCAAGGGAAAAAAATGACTACAGATTGGAATCAGGGATGCCAATTTTTTGGTTTTAAATAAACTCAAAAATCTAACCAACAATTTTTTTTCTTTCAAAAAAGTTCCCCCGTGTAATTTTTGAGGGGCACCAATTTTTTTTTAAACTATAGTAAACCAGCTCAACTTGGTCTCGCGGGGGGACGGTCCAAAGCCGCGGTGGTTTTCCCCCATCACTCCCACTACTCCCACCCGGGCCACCCCCTACCCCATTCATTTCCCCGGGAAATAAACAGGAAAGTTTTTTTCCCAAAAAAAACTTTTTTACGTTTTAAAAAAACTTATTTTTGCTTGGGTGTGCAGAAAACGAGGGGGAACGGGGGAACCTACCATGGCTGAGGAGTGCCCAGGAATGACCGAGGGTAGGGCTGTGTCAGGTCACTCAGCCTGCCGGCACCGTCGCATGGGCTGCCATGCCAAGTGTAATGGAAGGTAGACAGACTCGTTGTTTTACCAACAAATCGCAAGCCATTCACAAAACCATGCAGCCGTATTATAAAACTATATGATTAAAAAATAGTTAATGTAATAGCTAACAATATGACAGAGGGTCCTCGTCAGCCTGTCAACGATGAACGTGACAACACTGCAGTAATCTCCCCACTCCACCCGCGGGACCAAGTTGAGCTGGGCCGACTATAGCTCACATCGATTTAACCTCTTTTCGCATCGGTTCTAGGTTTTTTACACATTAAAACACCTTGAAGCCCCCCAAATAACCATTATAATCAATTTGTCACCTCATAAACAGTTGGAATACATAAGTAACTCTTGGTTTTAGTCTTGCTGGTTGAAAAAGGGCGTTGTATTCAGTTTTCACCTCGGTCGCCAACTGCCATCTTTAAAATATATTTACGGGTACTATAAGTTATAGTAGGGTCGCTGTATATGGAATCTAGGTACTACCCTAGGTACTAGCAACCAGAAATCGCTTGACTAACAAAGCTTTTCTTGAAGCTTAGACATCAAAGTAGCTGAAAACAATGGTGGCAAATATAAAGAAGGGGGGGGACCTTTTCGGTTTCTGGCCCATGGTCTATGATGGTAATGTAAGTGCTACGTTTAGCGGGAATTTATGTAAGCAGGACTTGCTAGATCCATAGCTATGGCGAAAATTTATGTAAGATCTTATGGGCGGTTGAACTTATGGCCGGTTTTATGCTATGTCGAGAATTATAGTTATGCCATACCCTTATTATAGGTACGGGCCCTGGCAGAAGTCAGGCGCTCTATGGCATCCCTCCGTGAATCACTTAATTCCTGTGGAGTTGGGCGTCTAATGAACGACGTTGAAAAATGCAGGGTAGAGTCATCAGCGTAGGAGTGGATAGAACATTGAGTTAGAATTAAATGATCATTAATGAATAATAGAAAGAGAGTGGGTGATAGGACAAAACCCTGAGGAACACCACTATTGATAGACTTAGGAGAAGAACAATGACCGTCTACAGTAGCTGCAATAGAACTGTTTGTAAGGAAACTTAAGATGAAGGTGCAGAGAGAATGGTAGTACATGTACGGTTGTGTCACTCATGAAACAGTAAAGCCTCATTCATTGGTTCAGCTCCATATTCTTAACAATAAGGAATGCATAAATACAAAATATAGAGCAAGCAATAGATGTTCCTTAACGCAAATATTGCACACAAATAGAAAATACAGTAATACAGTAGTGTACATCAAGTAATAACATAGGTGTTTTCATGAAGCGTTCCGACACACCTCTCTTGCAATCTTTATGTTGCATTTTCTTTTTACCTTAGTACATGAATTATAACTCCATATGATTTCCTTTCACTCGATGATCTTAAGTATGCCGCACACACAAACGCTCATCTTCACAATCTTTCTCATTACTTCACTCCCTCTTCCGCTAACTGTGTCCGTTCAAGTGAGTCCAATCAGTTATTCTCTCTCTCTCTCTCTCTCTCTCTCTCTCTCTCTCTCTCTCTCTCTCTCTCTCTCTCTCTCTCTCTCTCTCTCTCTCTCTCTCTCTCTCTCTCTCTCTCTCTCTCTCTCTCTCTCTCTCTCTCCAACACAAACACCATCTTCTTCGAACACTCATGACGGTGAGATCACTTTCACAAAACCTTCGTGCATTTTTTTTTCACATATACTGTATTCCACAAACATGCCTTCACCTTCAATGTCTCTCACCTCAATGTCTCAATCACTTCCGCTTCACTATCTTCTTTACTCGCTCGGTCTGAATTCCTGATCTTTTATTCCAGGATTTCCGCGTGTCTGCCTCGGGTGTATCCTTGTCACCTCTCACCTGTTCACCTTTACATTCTTCCACCTTGACATGGGATCATTTCATACCACCTCTCTTCCAATGTCTGTAAATGTTCACTCTTTACGTCGGCCTCATTTGTATGTCTTTCAACAATATTTCTTTTTGGCCACATTCTCATCTTCGTCTCTGGATCTGTTTCTATACTTTTCTTAGTTTTCCTTCTACTCGCTGAATCACTTTTTGAGAACATCAGGTTTTTGGTAGATTTTATCCTTTTTCCTTTTGCTACTAATCTCTCCAGAACACAACTATAGAAGTAGATAGAGGCTGAGTGGTTAGCGTCTTGGAGTGGTGAGCTCGATGTCCCGAGGTCGAATCCTGCCGGGGGCAAATCTTTCGACCTTCTTTAAAGCGGTCGACAAGAGCCTGGAAGGGGAGCAGAAGATCCCGTGTTCAAGTCCCACCAAAGAGCAACTGTCAAATCCATCGTCGAGAGGCCGAAGAAACCCGCATGCAGCATAACCATTCTTTCGACTGCGACTACAAGTGCGACGGAGGGACAACAGGTGGCAGCATGAGCCTGATTGAAGATCCGAACATTACAGAAAACGGGATCTTCACTTAAGACCACAGGTGTCACTATAAAAATCCAGCCTGCGCCACCAACGGGCGAGGGCGACTGACATCACGACCCTCCAAAAATATGCAGGGCCGACCACCTGAGCCCTCAAAAATAAACGTAGCCTACACGCGCTATATGCTCCAACGTAAAAAAAAGAAAAAGATAAATAAAGCACGGAATATCAGCTTTTTATTCCATCCCACAGGGGTGGCAAAAAAAAAGTGACCCATGTAATACGATCAAGCGGCGACAATCAATCAGTCGGTCTAATCAATCAAGATAACTGACCGACTGGAATGGATGAGATGACAAGGTTGAAGGAGAGGCGCAGGGACGCACACCGCTGCGTTCTGACATTTAGTAATGGAGTGACCTCAGATCATTATACATGCATGTAAAGGGTGCCAGTGAGGTGCATGTCGTCAGTACTTGCAGCGAGTGTCTGGCTGGGTGGCCCATTTATATTAATTAAAGGATCATTCGTTTGAGAGTTTGAGTTACTATGTATACGTAGCAGCCTGCTGCGCCCCTCCCCCCCCCCCCACACACACGGAGAGTGTATTCTGCTGAGTGCCCCACACTCCTCGTCAGGATGAACAAGTCAGTCCTCGTGCCGCACGCCAGCAGCACGAACACTCTTCTCTCTTTTCTCTTTTTTCAAAGCATTTCTCTGACGGGCTCAAGCTAGCCCGTGGTCCTCCCCTGCTGGAGGCCCGAAAAAAAAACTAGTATACCGTTTTTGCTTCCGATGAGCAACAGTGATAATAAGAACATAATAACATAATAAAATAAAGAAGCTACAAGAGGCCGCGAGACCTACACATGGTGTTCCTGTTATTTAACACTACCTACATCCACCTTTCATCCCCATTTATGAAAATATCTAGCCTCCTTTTAAAGCTCCCTGAGTCCCTATTGACTCCGCACTAAGTATCTGACGACTGAGTCCATTCCAATCATTTACCACCCTATTTGTGATCCAGTTTTTCCCTATTTCTTTTTTAAATTACACTTTTTCCAGTTTGAATCCGCTACTTCTTGTTCTACCCTGATTACTAGCCGTAAGAACTTTTCTTACATCTCCTTTATTGTATCTCTTTAACCACTTCAAAAACTTCTATCAGATCGCCCCTTATAGTCCAGTTGCCAGGTTGAGAACCTTGTTGTTGCGAGAAGTGTATAGTTTTTTTATGGTTTCATACTCGAATGGGTCTATAGAAAAGATTTAGCTCGGTTACCGGAGTGCCAACCTTGGGGAACTCCGATAATTATATTAGCATAAATCCAAGATAGCCGCCGCAGACGGAGGTGGAAAATAACTTTTCAGCCAATCAACCTTCAATCACGTGTGAGACATTTTTCCGTATAACTTGGATGTGAGGAACCGATTTCTGAGGTCAGTTGCGTGCTTTGGGGTCAAATTCAGGGTCAAAGGTCAAGTTAAAGGTCATTTTTGTACATTTGGAAGGTTCAAACTTTTTGATCCCTGCATAAACTGCACAGTGCACACCACTCATACTCGATACGTTGATTTTAATCTCACCTTTTCTTCTTTTCATAGAGAGGTATGATGGCTGACTCAAGGTGTCTTCTCCCGGTGTGTCACGGAGGTGGACAAGAAACTAAATTCACTGAGAACGGGATCAGGAAGCTCATCTTATGTGCCAAATCTCGTGGAGATGGAGACCTGCAGGCTACGCTACAGAACATTATTGATGTTGGTGGAGATACGGCAAGCATAACCTGTCATAAAGGTTGCTACTGTACTTATACATCGAAAGAGAAAATTGAGAGAGTGAGAAAGTCACAGAAAAGAAAGGCTGAAGATGAGGGTGTAAGGACAAGTACGTACAAGGTCTCATACTAAGGTAGCTGATAAAGGTGTGCTTGAGTACAACCGTGATTGTATGTTTTGTAGCGAGGAATGTTTACCCATTGATGATAGACACCCAGAAAGATGGGACCGCGTTCGTAAGTGTATGACCAAAGAACGTTTTGACACAGGACGTAACCCACTCCCAACTATGAAAGATATGCTCCTTGATGTTGCTGTTCAGCGTAATGATGATGTGGCTAGAAGGCTCAAGTTGCACCTTGCTTTTGTTTCTGATCTACCTTCTGCTGAGTGCAAGTACCACGTCCGCTGCTATAACAGTTTTACGAAAGTTCCCACATATGCTGATTTGCCACCTGGTGCTGCAGATGAAGATGCTCTGAGGGAAGTCATTCAGTACATGAGCCGAGACAGGTCCAGATTATGGAATAGTGTTGAACTGCATTCCCTGTACTCGGATTTAGGTGGCAATCTCGCTCGACGTGACATGTTTAGCAAGGTGACTGACTGCATGAGTAAGGATGCTATAGTTGTTCGGGTAGATGGATGTGCTACCATGGTTGGTTTCCGTGACTCCGTTGCTAAAACTCTCAAGATAGTTAAGGATGACGATACGGATGAGAGGAGCATTGCTTCCGTGGTGAGGCAGATCAAGCATGAGGCACGGTCGGTCAGGTACAACAGTGCCAATTACGACCTATCAGAGTTTACACAGGCCAACACAATCAAGGCAACCAGCCCAACTTTTCTGAAGTTGGTTTCGGACCTGGTAGCAAAGGTAGCAAAAGGTAGCAAAGCACCGCTGGCTCACAAACTCTGCGTACAGATACGACGACCACCGCCGCCTGATGTCACAATTGTTGATGCGAGCCAACTCCTCTACCACATCGTGTGGCCGTCGAAAGGAGATGCGTCGGTCATAGTTAAGTCCATCAAGACGAGATTGTCCTCTCTCGCTGGCAAGAAGGTCTTAGTCTTCGATAAGTATCACAACGTTTCTGCGAAGGACCATGAGCGTATGCGACGTGCTGGCCTTGGCTCCATCAATTACGACCTGACCATCAACACACCGCTACCCAGTCGAGATGCCATCATGAGGAATAAGCACAACAAGTTGCAGCTGTCGAAAATTCTTAGTACCTACAGCTTCGGCGAAGGAGTCACCGTGGAGAGCCCCAGCGATGGTGTGTTCACCCATGACGAAGCGGACATAACAATGATCTCGTACCTCCTTATGGCTGCCGAGTCCGACACGCGAGTCATCCGCATTCTCTCAGATGACACCGATGTGTTCGTGCTGCTTGTATACTGGGTGTACCGAAAAAACATCCAGGCTACAGTGCAAATGGAGCGGTGGGATGGATCCATTTGGGACATCAACGCCACCTGTTCCCAACTCGGCCCCAAGTGCCTGCAGATCCTGGGAATGCACTACATTACTGGTTCGGATACCACCTCATACCTGTACGGCAAGGGGAAAGTGTCGGCACTGAAGACCCTGAGAGCTGGCGACTTCCCAGGCCTGTATTCAGCCTTCGGCGAGCTTGATGCCACACATGCACAGCTCATGGAGGCAGGACAGGCGTTCTTCTGTGCTCTATATGGTCAGCAACAGGGGACCACTATGAGTGAGGCGAGGTACCATATGTACACAAAGAAGGCTGGAAAGCTGCTCAAGATCATGTCGCTACCACCAACAGACAAAAATCTCTTCCTGCACATCTTGCGCTCTCATCTGCAGACTATACTCGCCAAATCTGCTGACCAGCAGGCTCCACCTGAACTTGACATCACGAAGTATGGGTGGGAAATCAAAGATGGCACCCCAGTACCAGCAACCTCTGATCAGCCCCCAGGACCCCAATATCTCATGGATGTAGTGCGGTGCAGCTGTAAGGCGGCGGGGAAGGCATGCGGCAGTGAACGTTGCAGCTGTCACCATGGAAATATATCATGCACTGTGTACTGCGCTTGTGGTTCTAGTGACGCTTGCTTGAATCCCTTCAAGACAGGAGACGTAGACCAAGATGAAGTGGAAGAGGAAGGAGAAGCAGATGTGGAAAATGACGAAGAACCTGATCATCTTGATCTTGCATTCGGCTCTGATGATGAATGGGAGTGATCGCCGTTAATAAATAAACACTTGATCACCCTCGTTCAGAAAAGGCAATTATTATTATATTAATAAATTTTTTGGCCAAAAATTACCTTTAACTTGACCTTTGACCCTGAATTTGACCCCAAAGCATGCAACTGACCACATAAATCGGTTCCTCACATCCAAGTTATACGGAAAAAATGTATCACACGTGATTGAAGGTTGATTGGCTGAAGTTATTTTCCACCTCCGTCCATCTTGGATTTATGCTAATTAGCAGAGTTCCCCAAGGTTGGCACTCCGGCAACCGAGCTAAATCTTTTCTATAGACCCATTCGAGTATGAAACCATAAAAAAATAATACACTTCTCATGAAAACAAAGTTTAGTACAGAATACCTATGGGTGTCAAACGGACTATTATTACCCTACGCCTCTCGAGCGAATGTAAATTTAATAGCTTCAATCTCTTCTCATAACTAAAGTTGCGCATCCCCTGTATCATTTTGGTTATCCTTCTCTGCACTGATTCTAACAAGGCTATATCTATCCTGTAATACGGAGACCAAAACTGAACCGCATAGTGTAGGTGAGATCTGACTAGAGCCAAATAAAGCTTCATAATCATAATGCTTCATAATGCTTCATTATTGATAAAAAAAAAACCCTATTGTATCTACCTGTAGCAAGATCCTGTTTTTCTTTTAGGCAATTAAACGGTTAATCGGCAATATTTTTGTTCCAAAACATAAGTACGAAAAAAAGTAAGAAAGGAAGAGAGAAATACAAAAAATAGGAAGAAAGGATGGCAGGATGGGAAGAAGAAATGATGATAATGATAATGATGATGATGATGATGATGATGATGAGGAGGAGGAGGAGGAGGAGGAGGAGGAGGAGGAGGAGGAGGAGGAGGAGGAGGAGGAGGATTACATAAGATAGATAATAAATAGCAATGGACCACTTGGTTCTACGAGGCTGTCTGGGGACATAGTATAACTCACTACGTGATAAGGATATAGGACAGCACAGAGATAAAGAAGGAGGAGGAGGAGGAGGAATACATAGGAATAACAGACACCAGGAGACCTATTGGTCCATAACTAGGGTATCTGTTGTACTACATACTACTAACTATAAACTACATGTAAGAGGACAGTTGGAAAAGGATACCATGTCCCTAAAGAGGATAGGAACATGGAAGTTTCGTAGTGAAGAATGATAGGATATGAAGTATGCTAACTACGAGGAGGAGGAGGAGGAGTAAGACGAAGAGAAAAAATTACTCTCTGTATACAAAACCTAACCAAACAGAAAAGAAAACCGAGGAGGTAAAAGAATCCCAGATGGAGGGAGGAAAAATATAACCCCCCAAAAGACTGCAAACACATGCAAGGCTTCTTCCCTCCTCTGCCTCCCCTCCCCTTCCTCCCCCATCACCCTCTCTCTCCTTTAACCCTTGTTTTACTCCTCTCCTTCCTACACCCTCGCCTTCCATGGCTCTCTCTTTCATCCTTCTCTCCCGTCTGCCCTCCACCACCTCCCTCCCTCCTTACCTCCCCATTCTCCAGAGTCGGTCGGTGTGGAGACAAATGTCCACAATAACACCAAGAGGGCTTAACTATTTTTTCTTTCCTTCAACGCCGTTGCCGCTACTGCCGACAGCCGCACCACATACCATGTTTTAGTCCCTCCTTCAATTCCAATACATTTCCTCCTTTATATCACTGAGTAAAAATGGGTTTTCCTTTTCGATTCAGCCCGATAAATTCAATGTTCAATGGAAGCCTTTATTTTGTTCAATAGAAGGAGATGATAACTTTTACTGTGTCTTTCACTGTGTAGATGAATGTGAATGTATTGGCTTCTGATAGAGGGGTCTTGTAGGTATAATTACCCACGCCGACCAAAATGGTCACCAAACTTGACATATGGGTAGAAATAGGGCTTACCACATGTCGCAATGATTTTCAGGTAAAATAGTCAAAGATCACGGTCAAGAGGTCACAAAATGTCAAACTCAATAAAAAATGATGCTAGGTTACATAACTAGGCATGTAATAGAAATTGGGCCTACCGCATGTTGAAATGATTTTAAGGTTAAAAGGTCAAAGGTCAAGGGCACGAGATCACAAAATGTCAAACTCCCAGTCCACCTTGTCCCATAGCCAGTTGGTGCGAGTCACTGCCTCATCTCGGTCGATGGTTAGCTTGATCTTGTTGAGAACAGTCGGGTGGTCGGAGGAACCCACTGTCGCTAGCAGGCGGCAAATGGCTATCCTGCTGGGCAAATCGGTGATTATAAGGTTATTTGAAGATCCTGAGATGTGGGTGGGGAAGTCGACGTGATTGGTGAGTCCAAACACCGTCAACAGCTCGTCAAACTGGCTCTGGACAAGGTACTGGTTGAGATCACCCACAATGATTAGATGCTTACAGGAGTGCTGGAGGAGCAGGACATCTAAGTTGGTGGTCAGGTAGTGAAGGGGCTCACCACCTTGCCACTGTGGACGGTAACACATGCACTGCAGGATGGAATCTTGGGTGTGTGTCCACAATCTGAAGAACATCATCACGTGAGCAGAAAGGTCCACGGGGAGAGCTTGTACAGGGAGGCTGTTACGGAAGCACACAGCGACTCCGACAAAGGTACCTCGGGCTCTGTTACGCCGGAAACACCTAGCCACATATCTGCCCAAAGTTGTCCGGGACTGAGGAGTTGAGGAAGACCTCAGTAGTGGCAATGATGTCAGGACTGTGCTGTGTGGCAAAACATGGCTGTGCCTGTACGCAGGGGCGTATTTAGGATCTTGAAACATTGGGGGCTTAGCCCGGCCAAGAGATCTTAAAATTTTTACAGGATAATTTTCAATTTATTTATGAGTATAATGAATATAAGATGTGAGACATTGTGCTGTACCAAAAGGCTCCGGTAATTTGCTTAGGATAACTTTCGAAACATGAAATTAAAATAAAATTAAGACAATCTGAGTTGGGGTTCAACTTCGTTATTATTTTTATTTTCATCAGTAGGAGTAAAACCCTAAGAAAAAGAGAGCTTTGCACATACCTCGGTCATATAATTTTCTTTTTTTTACATCACAAAGGACTGGCCAAGGACCCACAAAAATGCACTTCGAAAAAAATGCACTTCGAAAAAAATGTACTTCGAAAAAAAGCACTTCGAAAAAAATGCTCTTCGAAAAAATTGCACTTCGAAACAAATGCACTTCGAAAACAAATGCACTTCGAAAAAAATGCACTTCGAATAGAAATGCACTTCGAATAAAAATTCACTTCGAAAAAATGCACTTCGAAAAAAATGCACTTCGAAAAAAATGCACTTCGAAAAAATGCACTTCGAAAAAAAATGCACCGCGAAAAAAATTCACATCGAAAAAAACGCACCGCGAAAAAATGCACATCGAAAAAAATGCACATAAAAAAAAATGCACTTCGAAAAAAATACATCGAAAAAAATGCACATAAAAAAAATGCACTTCGAAAAATGCACTCCGAAAAAAATGCATTAAAAAAAAGGCACTTCGAAAAAAATGCACTTAAAAAAAATGCACTTAAAAAAAATGCACTTCGAAAAAAATGCACTTCTGAAAAAATGCTCTTCGAAAAAAATGCACTTCGAAAAAAATGCACTTCTGCTAACTCTGTGTCTTATCCATCTGATATTCTCTTCTTCATCTCTCCAAAAGGTCTTTTGGTGTCTCCTCTGTCATGCACTCCTCATCTCTGTTCTCTCCTCCTGTTCTCTCCACCTTTCTCATATACTGCTCATAAAAAGGATGCCATCAGCATACGCTAAGTAACATCTAACCAAATAACTTGTTTTTTACTATAATTTTATGTTGGTCATCATTGGTAATGTCATTGGTAATGTAATTGGTAATTGGTAATGATCATTGGTAAGTCAGAGCTTATCTTATTTTTGTGAGAAAAAATAAAATAAAAAAAGGTATTTGAGAGCCGGGGCTATTCATAAAACATTCGGGGCTACAGCCCCCAATGCCCAGGCCTAACTACGCCCCTGGCTTCCAGTAATTCACTCTGTCAAACGCTTTTCTGGCAACCAGGAAACACAGATAATGTTAATGAGTTAAACACAGATAATTGTTAATTGCCTGATCACATGTTGATATGCAACCTTGACACAATAACACACCTGACCAGATTTTAATGTGGATAGAAATATTCCATCTTACATATTCATCAGCGATAAATATGTACATCTTATATATTCCATCAATTTATTTTCCCAAACGGTAAAGGGTTGAATGGAGGTTGCCGTCTGGCAAAAATATTGCACTTTCGCTCTTCCCGCTCTCCCTTTTTCGTTATGTTTAATAATAATAAAAAACCTTGTGTCTCTTTTTCAGTAGTAGTAGTAAAAGTAGTAGTAGTAGTAGTAGTAGTAGTAGTTAGAAAGTAGTAGTAGTAGTAGAAGTATTTAGTGGTCAAACTTTTAAGTCAGTGTGCCGCCTGCTTTAAGCGCCGCCCCCGCCCCTAGTATAGGTTGGAGGATACACAAGTACACTCCTCCTGAAGCCACACTATTGGCTGCTCAGGACAGCATGGACGGTGCAACTGTTTAAAGTCTTTTTTGGGAACTCCTTCCTCTTTATCTGCACGACTTTACTGATGTATGAGGACTTCACACTCCAGAGGCCTGCCTTAAACCCCACTCCTTGTGTTTGTATGTGTGTGTTTTGTCATTCACCCATGGTCTTGTCCACGCGAGTCGGACTCGCGATCGCCAGTTTTACCCTCCGGTGCGAGCTTGGATCTCATTATTATCGATCTTTGGATAATGCTGGGACCTCATACCCCACACACAACCCCACCCCTTTGCTGGGGGACAGTAAACCCCCCTGAATTTGCAGTAAAAAACCCCCGGGGGAGCAGTGAGGATTCGAACCGGCAACCCCCGAACGGCACCAACGCTCTATCCACCATCGTGGGGGTGGTGGGGGGTTTTTGGTGCTTGCGTGCGTGCGTGCGTGCTGCGTGCGTTGCCGTGCGTGGTGCGTGCGTGCGGCGTTGCGTGCCGGCCCTGGCGTGCGTGCGTGCGTGCGTGCGTGCGGGGGCCGTGCGTGCGGGGGCGTGCGTGCGTGCGTGCGTGGGCGTGCTGTGCGTCCCGGCGTGCGTGCGTGCGTGGGTGGGGGTGGTGTGTGTGTGGTGTGTGTTGTGTGTGTGTGTGTGTGTGTGTGGGGTGGTTGTGTTTTGGGTGCGCAAAAATGATAATAAAAAAATTTTAAATATCTCTTATCTATTTCATTAACGCCCTTCTAAGTTAACTTAGATCTAACCCAAGATCACGGATCTGGTTTTTCCCGATGATGCAGTAATCTTTGCTGAGTCGTGGAGGCCCCGGTGAGGCTCTCGGGCGCGCACGAGGAGGAAAAACTTT
The DNA here is from genome assembly GCA_016584305.1 of Chionoecetes opilio. NCBI lineage: Eukaryota > Metazoa > Arthropoda > Malacostraca > Decapoda > Majidae > Chionoecetes > Chionoecetes opilio. The sequence continues at coordinate 155,080 of JACEEZ010016696.1, forward strand.
GGGACTTGAGTTCCCCGGCTCAAGACCAAGGTCCAGGTGTTTGGAACTTATAGAGAAGCAGACAGTCTGTTATGCGTGTGGCGAGGACATTGAGATCTTGGAAAGTTTTACATACCTTGGTAACGCAGTCCATAATGCCGGCGGGTCACGTCAAGAAGTCTTACGGCGGATTGGCATAGCCCACGGTGTTATGGACTCGCTCAGCGGGAGTATTTGGCGTTGTCGGTACCTGTGCAGGAGGACAAAGATCTGGATCTTCAAGTCGCTTGTGATCCCTGTCCTACTCTATGGTTGTGAGACATGGACACTAAATAGTGACTTGAAGAGACGAATCAATGCCTTTGGTAATAAGTGTGTCTTCGCAGAATCATAGGGTATCGCTGAGATGATTACGTGTCAAATCAGCGATTGCACCGTGAGACTGAATCGAGGCCTATTACCTGCATAGTCCGTCAGCGCCAACTTCGGCTATATGGACATGTGGCACGCTACCCTGAAACCGATTCTTCCCATCGGGTTGTATCTGTAAGAGACAATCCGGCGTGGAGGAGGCCAAGGGGGCGCCCACAAGGCTCGTGGCTGGGGCAAGTTGATGTTTCTTGTCGAGAGCTGCTTGGTATGGGAAAGGAGCCTGCATGGGAACTCGCGCGTGGTGACCCCCGGGAGTGGCGTCGTAGGGTGGGCGAGGCGACGCGCCCCCCGGCGTATGCCCCCAATGATTGATTGATTGATAAGTCTAACTCAATGCCCTATCCACTCCTACGCGGATGATTCTACCCTGCATTTTTCAACGTCATTTATTACGTCCAACACAACAGGAACTAAGTGATTCACGAAGAGACGCCACCGAGCGCCTAACTTCTGATCTTTCTATAATCTCTGATTGGGGTAAAGCAAACCTTGTTTTGTTCAATGCCTCAAAAACCCAATTTCTTCACCTATCTACTCGACATAACCTTCCAGACAACTATCCCCTCTTCTTCAACGACACTCATCAACTGTCTCCCTCTTCTACAATGAACATACTAGGAGTATCCTTTACTAAAAATCTGAACTGGAAATCTCACATCTCATCTCTTGCAAAAACAGCTTACTATGAAGTTAGGTGTCCTGTAACGTCTGCGTCCATTTTTTTCTCCCTCCCAGTTGCTTGCTCTCTACAGGGGCCTTATCCGCCCATGTATGGAGTATGTCTCACATGTTTTTGTTTTTTTTGTTTTTTTTACATTTGTGCCTATAGCGCCTGTAGGCAGTGGTGACCCAGGGCTCGGATGGTAGGCTCTGGAGGTTCACTTGAGGGCTCTGATGGCTGGTCCTCGCCCGTGGTGGCGCAGGCAGGATTCTTATAGTGACGCCTGTGATTAGAGGCTCATGCCGCCCCCCTGTGTCCTCCGATGCACTTGCAATCGAAGGTAGAGTTGATGGGCAGGGCACGTGGGTGTTCTTAGGCCACTCGACGGTGCAGAAAGGTTTTGGTTTTCTTCGGGGATCGAACTCGGGTCACCGAGAACGCCAGTCGGAGACGCTAACCACTCCGCTACCGCCTCCCCCGTTTGGAGGGATCCACTCATACAGCTCTCCTAAACAGGGTTGAGTCAAAAGCTTTTCGTCTCATCAACTCCTCTCCTCTGACTGACTGTCTTCAATCTTTAAATTACCGCCGCAATGTTGCTTCTCTTGCTATCTTCTACCGTTATTTTCATGCTCACTGCTCTTCTGAACTAGCAAACTGTATGCCTCCTCCCCTCCCGCGGCCTCGCTGCACAAGACTTTCTCCTCATTCTCATCCCTATTCTGTCCATCTCCCTAATGCAATAATTAACCAGTATCTTCACTCTTTCATCCCCTTCACTGGTAAACTCTGGAACTCTCTTTCTGTTTCCATTTCTCCTCCTGTCTACAATTTAATTTTTTTTCAAGAAAGGAGCAACAAGACACCTCCCGAACTAAATTGGCCCACCCCTCCTTTTTATATTCTCTTACTGTCTCCTTTATAGGGACTGGCAACTAAGCGGGCTTTTTGTTACTTATTTTTGGCCCTTGGCCAGTCCTTTGTGATGTAAAATAAATAAATAAATAATAATAATAATGATAATATATGCTTCAATAATAATATGCTTCATTTACATGGCAGCCAGGAACTGAAAATATGCACTCAGGCCATTCTTGTGGAACTGTGTGGTCTGTCTGTAGTGAGAGAGCAACTTTTGTCTTTGACCAAAGCAGTCACCGTGGGTGAATGACCGTGAGTGAATGAATGGTACGCATCAATCAATCATTGGGGGCATACGCCGGGGGGCGCTTCGCCTCGCCCACCCTACGACGCCACTCCCGGGGGTCACCACGCGCGAGTTCCCATGCAGGCTCCTTTCCCATACCAAGCAGCTCTCGACAAGAAGCATCAACTTGCCCCAGCCATGAGCCTTGTGGGCGCCCCCTTGGCCTCCTCCGCGCCGGATTGTCTCTTACAGATACAACCCGATGGGAAGGATCGGTTTCAGGGTAGCGTGCGACATGCCCATATAGCCGAAGTTGGCGCTGACGGACTATGCAGGTAATAGGCCTCGATTCAGTCTCACGGTGCAATCGCTGATTTGACACGTAATCATCCCAGCGATACCCCATGATTCTGCGAAGACATTTATTACCAAAGGAATTGATTCGTCTCTTTAAGTCACTATTTAGTGTCCATGTCTCACAACCATAGAGTAAGACAGGGATCACAAGCGACTTGAAGATCCGGATCTTTGTCCTCCTGCACAGGTACCGACAACGTCAAATACTCCCGCTGAGCGAGTCCATAACACCGTGGGCTATGCCAATCCGCCGTAAGGCTTCTTGACGTGACCCGCCGGCATTATGGACTGCGCTACCAAGGTATGTAAAACTTTCCAAGATCTCAATGTCCTCGCCACACGCATGAACAGACTGTACTGCTTCATCTAGTAAGTCTCCAAACACCTGGACCTTGGTCTTGAGTCAGGAGACCTCAAGTCCCAAAGGCTTTGTCTCCTCGTGCAGCGCCTCGAGAGCCATCACCAGGACCTCCAGCGACTCAGCAAAGATTACTGCATCATCGGCAAAAACAAGATCAGTGATCTTGGTGTTGCCGACGGATGCTCCACAATCACTTTGATCTACAACCTTGTCCAATACCCAGTCCATACAAGCGTTGAAAAGTGATGGGGCAAGGACGCACCCTTGCCTCACCCCTGTATTCACAGGAAAGAAGCTGGATACACCTGCCCCACACTTCACAGCACTCTCAGTCCCAGAATACAGACCAGTTATCAAACCAATAGTCCTTGCAGGAAACCCTCGAAGTCGCAGAAGATCCCAAAGTGACTCACGATGCACTGAGTCAAACGCCTTCTTGAGATTAACATAGGCTGCAAGCATCCCCTGTCGAAACTCACGTATGCAAATGGCACGCATGCTATACACAATATTAAAAATGACCATTTACCTTGAAAATCTCCATGTTGAACACTGTCTTCTCTCTCTCTCTCTCTCTCTCTCTCTCTCTCTCTCTCTCTCTCTCTCTCTCTCTCTCTCTCTCTCTCTCTCTCTCTCTCTCTCTCTCTCTCTCTCTCTTCTCTCTCTCTCTCTCTCTCTCTCTCTCTCTCTCCCTCCCTCGTCGGGAGAAGCAGTGCTGTGGATGTGCATCCGTCCGGGGGTCACTCTTATCTGAGGTGAAATTGTGTGGCCACACTGCTTAAGTGTGTGTGTGTGTGTGTGTGTGTGTGTGTGTGTGTGTGTGTGTGTGTGTGTGTGTGTGTGTGTGTGTGTGTGTGTCCTAGGGGCCCGGATGGTCACTCCTAGAGGACCTCTCTAGAAGCGACCTTGGGGGCCCGAGTGTGGTATAATGTGTGTGTGTGTGTGTGTGTGTGTGTGTGTGTGTGTGTGTGTGTGTGTGTGTGTGTGTGTGTGTGTGTGTGTGTGTGTGAGTGTGTGTGTGTGTGTGTGTGTGTGTGTGTCAGTGTGTCAGTGCGTGCGTGTGTGTGTACAAGAGAGGTTGCCAGGGTGGGGTCCCCTCCCATCCTTTGACTCAGAGAATTAACATGTAGCTACTGTAAGGACAGTGGCCTGGCATGCACAGAATAATTCCGCGCTCATAATTTCCAACTCGCCAAAAAAAGTTAGTGACAAGATGTAGACCACAAACTAATGGGTAAAATGCGACAAAATCATTCCAGAATTAAGGTAAAACGAGGTAGGGACATACTTATTTGACCCTCGGTTATGATGGTTTGATCAATAGGCACAGCGTCAGACAGAGGGGTGTCCTAATGTTTGGTGAATCTTGGCACTGTTACAAATATTTGCACTGGCACTGTGACGGCGCTGCAGCCTCCCACACGGCACCTTCCGCACCTCATTAATCCCTTCACGCCCAGATCTTTCCTTTGCTATAAAAAAAAGTCTGTTATTAGCCATAAAATTACGAAAAGTAATTGAATATGCCAAGTTAGTTAGTCGATAAGGATACTAAACAGGACATATATATAAATTATTACTTATATTAACTAAAAATCGTCTAACGGTAGCCAAATTACAATATAAATTACGTTCTGAGTCTCAAGGGGTTAAGGGACTGCAATGTTGTCTTTGGTTAATATATAAGATTTATGAAGAAAAAAATATTGCAGTGGGATGATGTGTGTATTATTATTATTATTGTTTGTGCCAGAGTTGAAATATTGTTGTGTAGTTTAGTTCCTGTGATCGTGGGAACAGTGGTTGTGTTATTGTTATTATTACCTCCGCCAACGAAGTTGGAGGGGTTATGTTTTCACCCCGATCTGTCTGTCTGTCTGTCTGTCTGTTTGTTAGTGTACAGGATTTCTCGAAAAGTTGTGAATAGATTTGAACCAAACTCGGTATACCAAGTCTATTTGGTATAAGTAAGAACTGATTTAATTTTGGATGAAATCTATTGACAACTGTTGCCATGGCAACCAATTGATGAAATATTCGACCGGAGGCATGCGCTCATACTGAGTGCATATATATATATACTAGCCGCAAAGCCGCCTTCCGGGCGGACTTTTTGGCTAGCTCCTGCGGAGGGCTATTGGTGGGCCTTCGGCCCACCACCTGTGTTTGGTGGGCCGAAGGCCCACCAAACACAGACTCTCCAGATAGCCCCTTCTAACTTTCCTGAAATCATGGATGTAGAAATGTATGTATTATCGCCAACCCATTCACATCACCCCCAACCCATTCACTCACCCATTACCCATCACCCCCCACCCATTCACTCACCCATTACCCATCACCCCCCACCCATTCACTCACCCATTACCCATCACCACACACCCATTCACTCACCCATTACCCATCACCCCCCATCTATTCCCTCACCCATCACCCATCACCCCCCACCCATTCACTCACCCATCACCCCACACCCATTACCCATCACCCCACCCATTCACTCACCCATTACCCATCACCCTACATCAAGGCTTCCTCAATTCTCGCAACCCACTTTTTTTCACAATTATCGCTAATAGGCTGCTAAAAAAAGGAAGAAAAAAAGTGATCAGATCATCTCATAAGTGGGCTTAAAACCTTCCCCTGGTCAACCTGGTTCCAAAAATGTGGTATATGATGGGATTCCGCCACGGGGGGCGGAACCTATACCACACACACACATACACACACACAGACATACACACACACACACTTTCGCTTTTATTAATATACTAGCCGCAAAGCCGCCCTCCGGGTGGACTTTTTGGCTACCTCCTGCGGAGGGCTATTGGTGGGCCTTTGGCCCACCACCCGTGTTTGGTGGGCCCAAGGCCCACCAAACATGGACTCTCCAGATAGCCCCTTCTAACTTTCCTGAAATCATGGATGTAGAAATGTATGTATTCCCCCCACCCATTCACTCACCCATTACCCATCACCCCCCACCCATTCACTCACCCATTACCCATCACCCCCCACCCATTCACTCACCCATTACCCATCACCTCCCACCCATTCACTCACCCATTACCCATCACCACACACCCATTCACTCACCCATTACCCATCACCCCCCACCCATTCACTCACCCATCACCCATCACCCCCCACCCATTCACTCATCCATCACCCCACACCCATTACCCATCACCCCACCCATTCACTCACCCATTACCCATCACCCTACATCAAGGTTTCCTCAATTCTCGCAACCCACTTTTGTTTTCACAATTCTCGCTAATAGGCTGCTAAAAAAAAGAAAAAAAAAAGTGATCGGATCATCTCATAAATGGGCTTATGACCTTCCCCTGGTCAACCTGATTCCAAAAATGTGCCATATAGGTGTTTGCGCCACGGGGGCGGAACCTATACCACACACACAGACAGACAGACGAGACAGACAGACAGACACACTTTGGCTTATATTATTACTAGCCGCAAAGCCGCCCTCCGGGCGGACTTTTTGGCTAGCTCCTGCGGAGGGCTATTGGTGGGCCTTCGGCCCACCACCTGTGTTTGGTGGGACTTCGGCCCACCAAACATGGACTCTCCAGATAGCCCCTTCTAACTTCCTGAAATCATGGATGTAGAAATGTATGTATTCCCCCACCCATTCACTCACCCATTACCCATCACCCCCCACCCATTCACTCACCCATTACCCATCACCCCCCACCCATTCACTCACCCATTACCCATCACCCCCACCATTCACTCACCCATTACCCATCACCACACACCCATTCACTCACCCATTACCCATCACCCCCACCTATTCCCTCACCCATCACCCATCACCCCCAACCCATCACCCCCACCCATTCACTCACCCATCACCCCACACCCATTACCCATCACCCCACCCATTCACTCACCCATTACCCATCACCCTACATCAAGGCTTCCTCAATTCTCGCAACCCACTTTGTTTTCACAATTCTCGCTATAGGCTGCTAAAAAAAAAAAAAAAAAAGTGATCGGATCATCTCATAGTGGCTTATGACCTTCCCCTGGTCAACTGATTCCAAAAATGTGCCATATGAGGTGTTTGCGCCACGGGGGCGGAACCTATACCACATACACACACAGACAGACAGACACACTTCGCTATATATTATACTAGCCGCAAAGCGCCTCCGGGCGGACTTTTTGGCAGCTCCTGCGGAGGGTATTGGCCGGCCCACCACTGTGTTTGTGGGCCTTCGGCCCACCAAACAGACTCTCCAGATAGCCCCTTCTAACTTTCCTGAAATCATGATGTAGAATGTATGTATTCCCCCCACCCATTCACTCACCCATTACCCTCACCCCACCCATTCACTCACCCATACCCATCACCCCCCACCCATTCACTCACCCATACCATCACCCCCCACTATTCACTCACCCATTACCATCACCCCACCCATCACTCACCCATTACCATCACCACACACCCATTCACTCACCCATTTCCCATCATCCCACCCATTCACTCACCCATTACCCATCACCTCCCACCCATTCACTCACCCATTACCCATCACCCCCCACCCATTCACTCACCCATTACCCATCACCACACACCCATTCACTCACCCCATTACCCATCACCCCCACCTATTCCCTCACCCATCACCCATCACCCCAACCCATCACCCCCCACCCATTCACTCAACCATCACCCCACACCCATTAGGCCTACCTATCACCCACCCATTCACTCACCCATTACCCATCACTCTACATCAAGGCTTCCTCAATGGACCCTACCCATAACTACGTCACGGTTTGTTTAAATCGGTGCATTGTGGGGATAAGGCGGGTCGCCGCGGGTGGACCTACGAAGGGAAAACTACGGCGATGGAAGAATTTCGAGTTATTTTGCGCGAAATTGATATTCCAGGTGCTATATTACAGTGCTCTGTTCTCGCTGACAACACTATAGAGAAGACCTGAGGTAATGGCTGATGTGCAGAGGCTTTTAAACCAAGAAAACAGAGTCATAACAGAGCCTCATCAAAAGGTAAGCAACTGGTAGGTACGTAATGTGTCCTTATCACTTGCTTACTTCTTAATGAGACTCTGCTGTGACTGTTTTCCTGGTTTAGAAGCCTTTGCACATCAACCATCACCTCAGGTCTTCTCTATGTTGTCAGTGAGCACGGAAATTAGCACCTGGAATATCAATTTCGCCCAAAACAACTTGAAATTTTTTCATCGTCGTAGTTATAGTCTTCTCTTTGTAGGTTGTACATATTCATGGTTATGATAGTATTAAATACCTATTAATTGAGTTCCTTTTGTTGTCTTTCCTCATAATAAGTAGTGGTACATCATGGTTTAAGTGTTACTTGACGAGCCAATGAATACTCTTGAGTCTATACCAACATCACCAACCTTTGCTTTGATTTATCTTATTACTCCATCCATAAAAAAGTTGCATACCCACCGAGACATTACCCCTCCTTGCCTCATGGTATATCTGGTACTGTCGTCTACCGATATTTTTCTCCCTACACAATCGGGAAAACTCGCCGACAGTATGGCTAGGTTAGATTTTGCTTTGATTTATCACATTACCTCCATCCACAAACAAGTTGCATAACCACGGTGACATTACCCATCCTTGCCTCATGGTACCTGGTACTCTCGTCTACCCAAATGCTCGTCCCTACATACAATCGGGGAAAAACTCGCCGACGGTAATAGTTAGGTTAGGGGTAATAATGGACGAGAGTTGCGCGGTCGTTTTCAGAGACACAGACTGTTTTTTCTTGGCCTACAATAGGTGCTTGTTTTAATGGAGATAGTTTTTTTTAATGGGTTTGCGCAAAAAAAAAACTATCTCCATTAAAACAAGCACCTATTGTAGGCCAAGAAAAAATAGTCTGTGTCTCTGAAAACGACCGCGCAACTCTCGTCCATTATTACCCCTAACCTAACCATTACCGTCGGCGAGTTTTCCCCGATTTATGTAGGGACGAGCATTTGGGTTAGACGAGAGTACCAGGTACCATGAGGCAAGGATGGGTAATGTCACCGTGGTTATGCAACTTGTTTATGGATGGAGTAATGAGATAAATCAAAGCAAAATCTAACCTAGCCATTACCGTTAGCGAGTTTTCCCGATATGTGTAGGGAGAAAAATATCGGTAGACGACAGTACTAGGTATATCATGAGGCAAGGATGGATAATGTCACAGTGGTTATGCAGCTTGTTTATGGATGGAGCAATAAGATAAATCAAAGCAAAGGTTGGTGATGTTGGTACAGACTCAAGAGTATTCATTGGCTCGTCAAGTAACACTTAAACCATGATGTACCACTACTTATTATGAGGAAAGACAACAAAAGGAACTCAATTAATAAAGTATTTTAATACTATCATAACCATGAATATGTACAACCTACAAAGAGAAGCCTAACTACGACGATGAAAAAATTTCAAGTTGTTTTGGGCGAAATTGATATTCCAGGTGCTATATTTCCGTGCTCGCTGACAACATAGAGAAGACCTGAGGTGATGGTTGATGTGCAAAGGCTTCTAAACCAGGAAAACAGTCACAGCAGAGTCTCATTAAGAAGTAAGCAAGTGGTAGGGACACATTACGTACCTACCAGCTGCTTACCTTTTGACGAGGCTCTGTTATGACTCTGTTTTCTTGGTTTAAAAGCCTCTGCACATCAGCCATTACCTCAGGTCTTCTCTATAGTGTTGTCAGCGAGAACAGAGCACTGTAATATAGCACCTGGAATATCAATTTCGCGCAAAATAACTCGAAATTCTTCCATCGCCGTAGTTTTCCCTTCGTAGGTCCACCCGCGGCGACCCCGCCTTATCCCCACAATGCACCGATGTAAACAAATCGTGACGTAGTTATGTCTGGGGCCCATTCTCGCAACCCACTTTTGTTTTCACAATTCTCGCTAATAGGCTGCAAAAAAAAAAAAAAAAAAATGTGATCGGATCATCTCATAAGTGGGCTTATGACCTTCCCCTGGTCAACCTGATTCCAAAAATGTGCCATATGAGGTGTTTGCGCCACGGGGGGCGGAACCTATACCACACACACACACAGACAGACAGACAGACAGACAGACAGACAGACAGACAGACAGACACACTTTCGCTTATATTATTATTATATATATATATATATATATATATATATATATATATATATATATATATATATATATATATATATAGGCTACGTATATTTGATGAAATATTCGGCCGGAGGTATGCGCTCTACTGAGTGCCCCCCCCCCTAGTTATTACTATTATTATCGTTGTTATCATAATTATTATTGTTATTATTTCTATTATTATTAATATTATCATCATTAATTCTGCGGTACCGTTTGGGGTAGTAGTAGCAATGGCAGTATCCGTTATAGTAGTAGTAATAGTATATGGTTTGGTTAGGTTAGGTTAGGTTAGGTTAGGTTAGGTTAGGTTAGGTTAGGTTAGGTTAGGTTAGGTTAGGTTAGGTATAGGTTAGGTTAGGTAAAGGTTAGGTTAGGTTAGGTTAGGTTAGGTTCAAATATTTTTTTTGTCATTTTTGTTGCAAATCACACACACAAAAAAAAGTGATTTGCGACAGAAATGGTTAGCAGATTAATTCAAAACACATAAAAACTCACCAGAAAAATAGTTTCGTCCACCAAAGGATGTTCGGTGTTCATCTGGAAATTTACCGTAGCTATTAACCCCTTGAGGCCCAGAACATAATTTCTATTGTAATTTGGGTACCATTAGACGATTTTTTAGTGAATATAAGTAATATTTTATAGATGTGACCTGTTTAGTACCCTTGTCCACTTGCTAAATTGGTATAATAAGTTACTTTTCGTAATTTTATGGCTGACAACAGACGATTTTATATATCAGGGGTGGCCAACCTTTTGTGAGATATGATCTACTTTTTCTACAGTTACCCTGATGCGATCTACCAGCCTAAGATTCAAACATATTCCATAAATGTAACTGTAACAGTGTAACATCTTACTCCCACTCGAGGTATGAGAGAGAGAGAGAGAGAGAGAGAGAGAGAGAGAGAGGAGAGAGAGAGAGAGAGAGAGAGAAGAGAGAGAGAGAGAGAGAGAGAGAGAGAGAGAGAGGAGAGAGAGAGAGAGAGAGGAGAGAGAGAGAAGAGAGAGGAGAGGGGAGAGAGAGAGAGGAGAGAGAGAGAGAGAGAGAAGGAGAGAGAGAGAGAGAGAATATTTTTTTGCAGTAACTGTAACACTGCTACAATTGTGATATAATAATTGTTAAAACAATTACAGAGCCACACTTACTTTATTAATGAGATGATGGCACTGCATGCTGTCTGCTAACTTGGTGTAGTTAGGGCTGTAGTTGGTGATTGCTAGCTTTAAGCAGGCATCCAGTTTTTTCATCTGACAGTGTTGATCGTATTTTGATTTGATGTATTTCAGGTGTGAAAATGTTGATTCACAGAGGTAGGTTGAACCAAAAAAAGCTGTTAGGTACATGAAACATTTTCTGACATTAGGATACTTTTCTTCACTGAGAAGGTTCCAGAAACTGCCTCCTGTTGCCAGGGATTTGATCTGATTTTCATTTTGCAGTTTCAAAATCTCATTTTCAACTTCAGATGTACCATTTTAAAATAATGAGGCCATTCTAGAGGGCAATATCTTCAACATCTGTGCCTTTACCAAAGGGAAAAACACATGTATGTTGCAAACACGTTCCACTGCTGCTATATCTTGAAAACGCCTGTCAAATCTGAGGCGAGGTTTTGTACCTGTTCAGTATAGCGCCCACTTTTTAAACTGATCACATTGTTTCCCTTGATTTTCCAGTTCTGACATCATATTTCTGAAATTTCTCAGTGCAGGTTGCTGTAGCTGTGAAGACACTAGTTTTAGTTTCTGCTTGAATGCTGTCACAGAAATAATCATTTCAACTTTTAGTTTTATTTTTTCCTTGCAAATCTAAGTTCAGTTCATTCAACATACCATTATGTCTACTAAGAAGGCTAAATCCAGCAGCCATTCTTCATTGTCAATGTGGGGGTGATGAAAAGGGCCCGATCTTTTGAGGCCAAAACATTTTTATTTCAGGTGGGCAGATCTCTAAATCTTTGGAGAAATTTACCTCTGCTTAACCACCTGACATTGTATGCAACAACAGATAAAGAGTGTTCTGCTTCACTTTCTTGTAACTGACTTCGAAAACAGTCGCCTCTGAAGACTTCTGGCCCGAATTGAATTTACAATTTTGAAAGAAATGTCCATGACTTCGGGTCATATTCAACTTTTTACCACAAAGTGCTTGTTGATGAAGACACAATGATAATTAAAGAAGTCGGGAAAAATCTATCATCACCCCTGCAAAGGGCAATAAACCCATTGGTTCGACCAATCATCGCTGGTGCTCCATCAGTTGTCATTGATACGAGCTTGTTTACTGGCAACTGTGTCTTGTTGACAAAATCACTAAAAGTGTGAAAAATGTCCTCACCTGGGGTTTTTCCTTTTAAGGGTAGAACCTTTAGTAATTCCTCCTTTGTGCTCAGATCTTTGAACACCATTCTAATGAAAATGCACAGTTGTGATGTACGATCATGTCAGTAGTTTCATCAAACTGCAATAAAAAGAAAAACACACTCACGTATGTCCTTGTCAGTTGTTCACCCAAATCCTCAGCCATAAATTCACAGCGCCTCATAACAGTGTTTTTTGATAACTGAACTTCTTTAATAGCAGACATAATTTCAGACTTGTTTTGAAATTTTCAAACAATGATTCTGCTGCTTCTAGAAAACCCTCCTTGAATTTTTTCTCCATCCTGAAACGGTTTTTTGTGCTTTGCGAGTACTCGGCTCACCTTGAACGATGCATGGTTGCTGCCTTTGATTTTGAAGTCGCTCCTGTAAAAAGGGCTTGTTGTGCTGAAAGCTGTGCCTTTAGTTCTCGAATTTTCCTTTTTCGTAGTCACTTTTGGGAGGAAAAATCACTGTCATACTTCTTGTGAAGACTTTTGAAATGCCTTTCCAGATTTCCTTTCTTCGCCAGTGCTGGGGATACATGACATATCAGACACACACACTTCGAATTGTTCATGGTAAAAAAATAATCTTCCTCCCACTCCACTGTGAAAAAGGTAAGTTTTACTTTTTTTAGCACTCGATTTCCCGCTCCAGCACTACTCATTTTGGTTCAGTTGATGTCTAATAACCTGTTAATAACCTGTTCGAAAACGAAAACGTATTACACGGGCGAGTTTTGCTTCAGCACTAGTCCTGATTGGTTAAATGGTTGACGCTGCTGTTCGCAGGAAATACGTAATGTAAACAGCACTTTACAACTGATGTAATGAAAGTAAACTAAAATAAATGCAGCTTTTTCCCTCCTTAATATTGACTATGTGGAATATTTCATTATTACGTGACTATTTCAACCGTCAGAACTTTCTTTACGAGACACTGATCCCAACACCCCTACACTTCCAACGTTTGCTGAAAACTGTGGAGGCTTGCGGGGGGGAAAAGAGATGCCAATTAATATTTGCGTTTACACTTAATCAATATGATTCACGGGTGTAGACAAGACACCCTAACTCTAGAGTAAACTTTTTATTTAACAGTCATCAGTATTTGTAAACTAACAAAAACACACACTGGCCCTACAAGTAATGACAATTTATAAATCAGGTTTAACAGCAATCACCTATCACCTTCCTGTTACGAACGCGTACGGTTCCTGTCCACTGGTACGAACGCGTTTCGGTTCCTGTCCACTGGTCAGTTTCCGCCAATTCCCCCCCAGGGTTAAAGGTTGCCAGTGCATGATAACACAGGAGTTTGTCTTCTTTATAATAATTGTATGCAATGTATGGTGGTCAGACATGTCCATCTTATGAATATAAATATAACTTATTCCCCGAAAAAAAGAGAACTATAAAAATCCAAGTATCATGAGTACTTGGATATGCTATTGCGCTATTTGCAGGCAAAATTCTGAAGGACGAATTATTAACAGGTACAGTAGTGTGATCGACATAAAAACAGGCTTGTGATCGACCAGTCGATCGCGATCGACTGGTTGGCCACCCCTGTTATATATGAATGGAAGTATCTGGGGCGTGAAGGGTTAAGCCGAAGCTCCCTTTTTGGCCCTGATACCTGGGTACTGTTGCTGTCACGCGTGGAATAGAGAACTTGTGATATATATTGACACAGCATCTGTTCAACAATTTCAAGTAATAAAAAAGTATTACTTGAATTATCAAAATGAGCAGGGTTGTTGATTTATTTGATTAAAAAAAAAAAAAATCCGATTTATTTGATTTAAAAACAAATTTATTTTATTTAAATAGATTTTTTTAATTTAGATTTTTATTAATTTGATGTTTTACATGAATCTAAGTACACAGGATATTATTTAGCATATTTATAACTAAAACGAGAAAGAATAAGCGAATAAAAATGCATATAAGTTGAAATACAGATGAAGTTACATATTTTCTATTTCTGTGATGGACGTTTTTTTACATCATAGGCCTATGTCTATAAGCGCGTTTTCGCGACGTTTGCCAGGCCGGTCTAGACTGGTTTTAGGCTGGCCCAGCCGCACTGATGCTCGCGAAAACACATCCAGACTTTGGGCCCCGTCCCATTTATGGTTCCTATTGGCTGGGGGATCGAGTGGGTGGTCCTACCGTCCTGCAAGCTTTACCCACCCCCCCAGGACACACCAAATGATTAATTAATTACCTCCGGTAATAACCTAGCTGGCATATGAAAGGTCATCATTCTGTCTGTGATGAGAGTCAGCTACACAAAATATTGCCTGATTTTTCTATATTTATACTGTTCGGCCTAATTTTCCATAGTCATCCTTGCTACTTGACTTCCCAATGGGAAGTCAAATCGGATTCAATGGGATTTTTTTTTTTAGTAATAATTACTTCGGCGGTTAAACAAGATAATTATATTTTTTATTTGATAGTATAATTAATCATAATGTATATTAAACTTTGGGTTTAAAATCACTTTGGCTTTTTATGAACAAAGGTAACATGCACATTCAACTTTTGGTTATAGTAGTGTGGTTTTTTGTACAGTACAACAAAAATATATGTATAAATTGAGAAAAAATATTTCTGCTGTGAAAACAGCCACATGGCAATTTGCATCTAAAAGTGCCACAGTGGATTCCTCCGCACCACTTATTGTGTCTCATTATGAAATAATTATCTACAATGATAAAATTGGTGTTCATAAAGCCCTTTTGCTTAATATTCCTTCTTTTCCCCCCTCGTTTTCAAATAATGATAAGGTTATGATTTAAATCATGAT
Organism: Chionoecetes opilio; assembly: GCA_016584305.1. Lineage (NCBI taxonomy): Eukaryota > Metazoa > Arthropoda > Malacostraca > Decapoda > Majidae > Chionoecetes > Chionoecetes opilio. The sequence goes on from JACEEZ010016696.1 coordinate 170,370, forward strand.
TTAAAAAAAAAAAAATTTTTATTTAAATCATGATTTAAATCAGTGATTAAATCAACTTGATTTAAATCAAACAACCCTGAAAATGAGTAATGAAATGATAATAATGATAGCAATGATAATAATGACCATATTTTGTAATAATAATTTTAAGTGCTATATGATAGTTAATCATAATGTGATAGCAATAATGATAAAGACGACAAAAATAGCAATAATAGTAAAATTTATACTAGGTAGTAATAATAGAAATGGTGGCGATATTAAAATTAACTATAATAATAATGGTAATAATGATAACAATTATAATAATAATGATAATTGTAGACCTAATCATTATAATAATAATAATAAATAACAATGATAATGAACAATAACAGTGAAAAGAGTATTGATGATAAATATGATAGTAATGATTAAAAAAATAGTAATGAAAAAGTAAAATAGTAATGCTGAAAATAATAGCACTGCTGAAAGAAAAAAAAAAAATTTATTATGATAATAATAGTAATAGTAATAATAATGATAATAGTAGTAGTAGAGTAGTAGTATAGAGATACCGATATATATATAAAATTGACAATAACAATATCAGTAGTCAAAATATAATAGAAAAAGCTAGAAATTCAGAAATGTGATGTGGCAGGAATGAAGGTGTGGGTGTGGCACAGGGGAATGAGAGTGTGGGAGGTTACTGCGATGAAGGGATTGAAGGGTTATTAGAGGCTAGGATGAAAGGCTTCAGGATGGATGGCGTGCGTTCCTTGCCACGCCATACAGGCTCATGTTTACCCTCCACTGCTGTTGTATTTTGTCTCCTCAAGGCAAGTCACGCTTTCTGTTTGCCTTGTTGCCTTGTTTACCCCCTGCAGGGCGGCGCGTGGAGGCCGCACTCTCACTGCTCGTGCTGGTAAACAGGACCAGCACGCGTATCTCCCTGACGCTGAGGGTCGGCGTCTCGTTGGCCCAACCCAGCACCTCCTTCAGCTCCGCGATGAGGGCTCCCAGGCCCGGCCGCTGGCTGGGATCGCGGCTTCGAGCCCCGCGCACCCACACCACCAGCTCGGTCAGCCCGGGGTGAAGGGGTTGTCCTGGATGCAACCCTAGCGTCTTCTCGATCAGGAGGGCCAGGCCGTACACGTCGCTGGCCTCGCTGCAGGGCGCGGTCAAGAGCAGCAGCTCCGGCCCCACCCACGGGCAGCGACCCGTGTTGGACGTCTTGCGGTAGATGCGTTCGGTGCCAGCCGCTTGGCCATGCCTAGGTCAATGACCGTCGCTGTGGGCGCTTTCTCCTTCACGACAACACATATATTATTGCCCTTGATATCGCTGTGTGCAAAGCCTCACTCCACCATGCGTTGCAGCGTCCGGGACACCTGCAGCAGAAACCCCTTAATGATGTGTACAAACGGTACAGGCCCCTTGAAGAACGCGTTGGCGGTGTTGCCGGCGTAATACGTGACCAGCTGCCGCGTCTTGACGCACACGCCGAAGAGACGCTGCACGCCGAGCACACTCGCTGCCTGCAGGTTGATCGCTTCGTCGACCAACCCGTCCAGCGCATTACCACAAAACTTTTTAACAACGAATTCGTCGTGTGTGTCTGGATCTCGCACGAGACAACACGAGCCGTACGTACCGGCGCCTAAATCTTGGCAGTACAGCTGTCTCATGGCTTCCACCTCGCGCTGCTGCAGGAGGCGGACGTCATGTTGACTCAGACGAAGCATGGCGCGCCGCTCCTTGATGGTGTTACCCTTAGTCACCCCTAAAACATTTTCTGTGGAGTGATATGATTGTGGTCCCGTAAATTAAGCGAGCAGGTTGATGAGCTGGATAGAAAGTGGAGCAGGGTTCTCTTTTCGGGTGGACTGCTTGGTGGCTGGGTGTGGAAGCTCCGTGGATAGGCCACGTGTTGTACTGAGTGTGGTACAAGGGAAGTAATTGTGTGCTTGAGTTGGTGATTGACTTGGTGTGTGATTGACTTGGTTTGTGATTGATTTGTTGTATGATTGACTGATGGTGTGTGGTTTGTGGGTGTGTTGACTGGCGTGTAAGCCTGATGGTGTGATGGTGTGGGCTTAACTGTGGCGAGTAGCCTGGTGAGTGGTGATTGGTGGATTGATGTTTGAGACATCAAAGGGCTATCATAGATTTATTTCTTTGTTTATGTATATATATGATTGTGTAAATATATAATATGTTAAATAGAGAAGTGAGTCAATATTTGCCTAGTGGTTGTGAGAGTGAGGTGTGGTTGTGAGAGTGAGGTGTGGTTGTGAGAGTGAGGTGTGGTTGTGAGAGTGAGGTGTGGGGAGTGAAAATCTAGCTACCAACCAGCCGGCCCGGGAGAACTTCTCTTAAGGGAGAAGTAAGGCACATTGATAGGTATTGCACAATATTTACTGTGCATGTTTTTGCAGCAAGGAGCTGCAGTGTAGTGAAGTGTGGCTGGGGACGTAACAGATATTTGGGGGCCTGACCGGGATGGAATTTTGATCTTGTGTGTGTGACCAGTGGACCACGTGGAGCCATAGCCTACCCTCCTACCCTACCAACCCTGCAACCCTGCCAACCCTGCGAACCCTGCAACCCTGCCACAGTGTGAACTCTGCCGGCTTACTATCTCATGCACTTCAGTACTGTGGTAAGCTCTGTGCACTCCTATATTTATGATGAAGGGAAATGTGAGCGACTTTATGGTTCATCGTGAGGTGCACTACCTATATCAGTGTACCAGGGAGGAGTTAATGAAATTAGCAGAGAAATTTGAGATAGAGTTGATATCTAGGCTCAAGGAGGATATGCAGAGAGAATTAGTGAAAGAATTAATAGACTTGGGTGTATTAAGAGAAGAGCAGGATGAAGATGAAAGAAAAAGGATGGGTGTGGAAGGAAAGAGCCTGGAGGAACAGGGGAGTGAAGTGACTGATAGTGAGCAAGCATTATCACAGAGGCTGAGGTTGATGGAAATGGAGATCAGGTTGCAGAGAGAGAGAAATGTGGCAGGGAGGATAGAGGCAGAAGTTGAAAAAAGTAAGGCAGAGGTTGAAAGAGAGAAAATTAGAACAGAGGCAGAGGTGCAAATAAAGAAAATGGAAGTAGACAGTGGTGGTCACAGGGGAAGATCAAATGATGGAAAAGTTCATTTTGTGCCAGAATTTGTGGAGGAGGAAGCAGAAAATTACTTTCTTCAATTTGAAAAGGTGGCAATATTGAGAGATTGGCCTGAGGATGAATGGGCTTTATTAGTACAGACAAAATTTAAAGGTAAAGCAAGAGAGGCTTATGCAGGTTTGACTGTAGAGGAATGTAGTGAATATCAGGATGTGAAGGAAGCCGTGTTACAAACTGTGAGAGTGGACCCTGAGATCTATAGACAGAGATTCAGAGATGTAAAGAAATCACCAAACTGTACATATTTAGAAATGGCCAGAGAGTGTGCTTTCAAATGTGATAAATGGTTGAAGGCAGAAAATGTAAATGAAAAGGAGGACTTAAGGCAGTTAATGATGTTAGAACATTTTAGAAATAATTTGAAACCAGAGTTGAGGTATGAAATTATGAAGCTTGATATAAAAGATGTGATGGAGGCTGGACGTAAGGCTGACCAACTTGAGGTGGCCTACGGGCTTCGTAATTCATTGTCAAGGGTTAGACTTAGCCACCAGAGCTGGTCTGGTAACTCGGCTGGTTATGGGAGTAGTAAGGGGAACAAAAATGTTCATTTACAAGGTATCGCAAATGAAAAAAATGCTAGGTACTCAAATAACTATGTGAAATCTAGTTTTGGAGGTAATTTTCAGAATCAGGCAGTATATTCACCCCCTCCCAAGAATAATAATGTCAGTAATGCTCCAAGGCAGAGTCAGTCCTTGATTAGATGTTATAAATGTGGTGAAGTTGGACACCTAAGTATATATTGTGGCAACCAACAAAGCTTGCCTCCCAAATGTCAACTTTGTGGTAAACAGGGACATAGAAAATATCAATGTTATAGGTATATGAATTCAAAGGAGGCAGGACTGACAGTGTCCAGGAGAGGATGTGTAGAGCACTTGCCAACAAATGTTAACACTGAGAAGAAAGTTTTACCTGCAGTTGATTTTGAACCTTTTATTACAAAAGGACAGATGAATGTAGATGATGGTGCAGAGAGGGAAATTGTAATTTTGAGGGATACAGGTGCCAATTTAAGTCTAGTACTTAAGAATACTGTGGAATGGAGTGAGAAGACTTTTACAGGTGTAGAAGTTGAGGTTAAAGGTATAGGATCTTCTGGAATAGTCATTCCCATTCATCATGTGTGGCTTAAGAGTGGATTCGTCACAGGAAAAGTGAAGGTAGGAGTGAGTAATGAACTTCCAGTAACAGGTGTAGACATGCTCCTGGGGAATGATTTGGCGGGTGAACAGGTAGTCCCTACCCCTGAGCTTATGGAGAATCCTATAATTAGTCAGGATGATGACATTTTAGAGCCAGAAATATGTAAGGTTGAAGGAAAGGTAGAGGAGAGTATACTGTATCCAGCATGTGTAGTGACAAGAGCTAAGGCCAAGCAAATAGAGGAGCGTGAGATGGACTTGACCTCATTGTTTGATAGAGTGGAGTCCCACATGGAGGTTGAACAGGTGAAGGGAGATGCGACTAAATGTGAGGCAGGGATTATGTCAGATTATATTGTGAGAAAGGAGGATTTGACAAGTGCACAATGGGAAGATGAGAGTCTAAAACCTTTGTGTAGTGAGGCAGTGAGAAGAGGAGCTTCAGATGAGGATGTGGGATATTATGTGGAGAATGAAGTTTTAATGAGGAAGTGGAGGCCTACTGATAGCCCAGTAAATGATCATTGGATGGTGAAGACTCAAATTGTTGTTCCTAGGAAGTATAGAGAGAAAGTTTTAGAATTGGCTCATGAAAATAATTGGTCTGGTCATTTAGGTGTAAAAAAGACATTAAACAAAATAACAGCTCATTTTTATTGGCCAGGAGTAAAGAAGAGTGTAACTGAATATTGTAAAACTTGCCATGTATGCCAAGTGGTAGGAAAACCAAACCAAACTATAGTGAAAGCACCACTGTGTCCTATTCCTGTGGTGGGTGAGCCATTTAGTAGAATATGCATTGATATTGTGGGTCCTCTTCCTGCTTCTAAGAGAGGCAACCAGTATTTATTGACCATAATGTGTATGGCTAGTAGATTCCCAGAAGCAATAGCATTGAGAAGTATTCATGCTAAAGTTATTGTGAGAGAGTTGGTGAAATTTTTTTCGTGGGTTGGACTTCCTAAAGTAATACAATCGGATCAGGGTAGTAACTTCACTTCAAAATTGTTTGGTCAAGTGTTACAGGGGTTGAAAATTAATCAAAAATTATCAAGTGCCTACCACCCGCAGTCACAGGGCTGCTTAGAAAGGTTTCACCAGACACTCAAAAAGACTCTGAGAAAAAAAAAGTATGGAATTGGATAGGGATTGGTATGAAGAATAGTTAGTCGTTTTCAAAGATTGGTGAATGAAGTATTGAAGGGAGTAAAATGTTGTACTGTATATATAGATGATATTGTACTGTATTCTGAGAAGTGGGAGGAGCATCTAAAGTTGTTGGTTGAAGTATTTAGGAAATTGGATGATGCAAATCTCACAGTGAATCTGATGAAAAGTGATTTTGTGAAGGCTTCAGTGGATTATTTAGGATTTAAGGTTGGACAAGGAGAGGTGAGACCACTTAATGCCAAAGTGAAAGGCATTATGGCTTTGCCTTCTCCAACAAACAGGAAGGAGCTGTTGAGATTTTTGGGGATGAGTGGTTATTATAGGAGATTTTGTAGAAATTTTTCAGCAGTTGCACTGCCATTAACCAGGTTGTTGTGTAAAAAGATGAAATTTGTGTGGAGCGAGCACTGTGAAGAGGCTTTCAAGAAAATTAAGGATATTTTAGTTAATGCTCCCATATTGATTACTCCTGATTATGACAAGACATTTAAGCTGTATGTGGATGCCAGTGGTGAGGGAATTGGAGGAGTGTTGATGCAGGAGATGGAAGGAGTTGATCATCCCATTGGATATTTCTCTAAAAAGTTATTGTTATACCAGAGGAATTATAGCACAATTGAGAAAGAGGCTTTGGCGTTGATTTTGAATTTAAATCATTTTGATATATATGTAAAAGGGGCTGCGATGCCAGTGCAAGTGTTTACAGATCACAACCCCTTAGTTTTTGTAAATAGTATGAAAAATTCAAATCAAAGATTGATGAGGTGGTGTCTACTGTTGCAGGAGTATGATTTGGTTGTTACCCATGTGAAAGGGAAGGATAATGTGATAGCAGACGCTCTTTCACGAGTTCCTGTAAGCTGTGAGCCCTCTTAAGAGAGAACTCACATCTTTACTGGAAGGGGGGTGTTACCCTTAGTCACCCCTAAAACATTTTCTGTGGAGTGATATGATTGTGGTCCCGTAAATTAAGCGAGCAGGTTGATGAGCTGGATAGAAAGTGGAACGGGGTTCTCTTTTCGGGTGGACAGCTTGGTGGCTGGGTGTGGAAGCTCCGTGGATAGGCCACGTGTTGTACTGAGTGTGGTACAAGGGAAGTAATTGTGTGCTTGAGTTGGTGATTGACTTGGTGTGTGATTGACTTGGTGTGTGATTGATTTGTTGTATGATTGACTGATGGTGTGTGGTTTGTGGGTGTGTTGACTGGCGTGTAAGCCTGATGGTGTGATGGTGTGGGCTTAACTGTGGCGAGTAGCCTGGTGAGTGGTGATTGGTGGATTGATGTTTGAGACATCAAAGGGCTATCATAGATTTATTTCTTTGTTTATGTATATATATGATTATGTAAATATATAATATGTTAAATAGAGAAGTGAGTCAATATTTGCCTGGTGGTTGTGAGAGTGAGGTGTGGTTGTGAGAGTGAGGTGTGGTTGTGAGAGCGAGGTGTGGTTGTGAGAGTGAGGTGTGGGGAGTGAAAATCTAGCTACCAACCAGCCGGCCCGGGAGAACTTCTCTTAAGGGAGAAGTAAGGCACATTGATAGGTATTGCACAATATTTACTGTGCCTGTTTTTGCAGCAAGGAGCTGCAGTGTGGGGAAGTGTGGCTGGGGACGTAACAATGGACACCTTGCTTGTTGCTTTTACCTTCCTGTCCACGCGAGTCTTTGGTTGGGCGTTGCGACGGGGCGACAATCGCGTTTTTTTGCGTGGCTTTGTCTGCCGATCGTGTCCAGTTTTACCAGCGTGTTTTGTCTGTTACTTTTTGACTAATTTGCCGAACAAGAGACGGACTTTTCACGCGTTGTTTCGTCTGCCTCTTCGGTGTCCAAGACGAACATTCAGTCCCAGAGGCCGACGACGGCTGTTGTTGAAACAACTCGTACAACTCCCTCTCCAGGGAGTCGGCGGCTGTCTCCTTCACGGGATCGCCGCCACACCGCGGCCTCTTCGTCGCCACCGGGGACTCGGTGGCTGTGCTAAGCGTAGGCTTACGCTTCTTGATCACTGGGCCAAGATCCTCTTCATGTTCCTGGGACAAAACCCTTCGCTTCTGTGGCTTCGTGTTCATCACCTGTGGAGACTGTGGGTTGGCCCTCAGATCCTTACTCACACCTCTCGTGTCATTTGACCAGGGCTGGCTGTATCAAGGATCTCCGAAAATAAAATAAAAACAGGTTAGAGTTGGTATAAAACAATAAATCACGCACTGAAGGCTTAATGTGAATGGATATCTGAAGGCATTTCCACCCTTACCACCACATCGTATTAACTCCAGCCTGTCTTGGAACCCGCCAACTCCAACCTCACCCGCCGCCGCCTTCCCCGGAGTAATCCCGGCCAGTGATTGTTTGTGGGGTTACGGCCTCCACCAATCAGGGCTTCGCATTCCTATATAGCGAAATAAGGACAGTCCACTGCGGCCTTGCTCACGCGCTGGACACGTGACCGCTAACCGTTACCCTCTCGGAAAGAACTTGGAGCTTATATGTAAAGACCGATCCTTGGGTAAAGCTCGGATCTCTCTCTCTCACACACACACACACACACACACACACACACTGCAGTGAGTGTTCTGAGCCGCCGGGGTAAAGCATATGCTAGGAGGAGGAGGAGGACGAGGAGGAGGACGAGGAGGAGTACATACACTACACTACATCCTCCTCCTCCTCCTCCTCCTCCTCCTTAGAACTGTTACGCTTATGTTATGGTCTTAGTTCTCTCTGACTTCCGCATCATCTTTTGTGTGTGTGTGTGTGTGTGTGTGTTAGTAAAAGAAGAAAAATAATACTATTCATATGCGGAAGTAAATGAGAGAGGAGAGAGAGAGAGAGAGAGAGAGAGAGAGAGAGAGAGAGAGAGAGAGGAGAGAGAGAGAGAGAGAGAGAGAGAGAGAGAGAGAGAGGAGAGAGAGAGGGAGAAGAAGAGAGGGGGAGAGAGAGGGGAGGGAGAGAAGAGAGAGGAGAGGGGAGAGGAGAAAAAAAAAAATTGAATTAAACCCTTTTTAAAAAGCTGTTTCAGAATAACAGTCTTATCTGGGTATACTAATTTTAGGATGATAAAACAATTTTAGAGTGACAATGTTTTTTTGAGGTAGTAAGCTTACAGATAGAGAGTTGAATTTCCAAAAAATTTGCAACTTCCCTTTTTTAGATTTTTTTTCCCCTTTTCCTTTTACTGTTCTTTTTTTTGCGTTAACAACCACCCAGCTTCCCCTTCCCCCTTTCCTCTCTCTCTCTCTCTCTCTCCTCTTCTTCTCTTTTTTCCCCTTCTCCCCCCCTCTCTCTTCTCTCTCTTCTCTCGTTCCTCTCTCCCCCTCTCCCTCCTCCCCTTCCTCTCTCTCGCCTCTCTCTCTCTCCCCCGTCCCTTGTTTCCTCCCTTTACTCGAAATTTTGAGGTGTGTTGAAAGGGAAATAAAAGGGAGATAAAAAAGAAGATACGAGAGGAAACACTTGTTTTTACATTTTTATCCTGAATTTTTCATGGGGGAAGCGAGGCTTAACTTTTCCGGGAAAGGGAGGGAATTTTGTTCCAAGGCAGAAGACCAACCTTTTCAAAATTTGGCCAAATTTTTTTTCACCCGATTTTGATAAAAATTTGTTCCGTACGTTTGGTGTGTGATCCGAATCTGGACTTAGTTTTTTTGATATTTGGTATTGAAATATCTTTTTTGGCCCCTCAGCTTTTTATCCCGTAAACAAGGGGGTATTTAGGAGAAACTTGGGGGCTTTGCCCAGCCAAGGATCTTAAAAATTTTTTAAAGGTAATTTTCAAATTTTTTTTGGTTAAGGGTATAAAAGGTAACCTGTGGTTTCCAAAAAGGGTCGGAAAATTTTCTTGGATAACTTTCGAAAAAATGAAATTTAAAAAAAAATCAAGACAAACTATTGGGGTTCAACCGTTTTTATTTCTTTTTTTCAGTAGGGTAAACCCCGAAAAATGGCTTTGGCGTGATAAACTTTTTAGATTGATATTCCCAAGCTTTTCGTTCAATCTGAAATTTGACCAACCCCGTTTATATAAAATATTTTTTTTTTTAATCACAAAGGACTGCCCGGACAAAAAAAAAAAATGACTTTGAAAAAAAGCCTCTAAAAAATGCACTTTTAAAAAAAGACTTCTAAAAAAAAGCCCTTTCTAAAAAAAGCTGTTTTGAAAAAAATTATTCAAAAAAATGCATTCGAAAAAAATGACTTCGAAAAAAAGCACTTCGAAAAAACGCCTTTAAAAAAAATCACTTCGAAAAAAAATTTTTTTCGAAAAAAAAGCACTTCGAAAAAAAAACACCAGAAAAATTCACTTCGAAAAAAATGCCTTAGAAAAAAATTTCTTCGAAAAAAGCAATTCGTAAAAAAAGCAAAATGAAAAAAATGCACTTCGAAAAAAAAAAACTTCGAAAAAATGCATTCGAAAAAAGCACTTTGAAAAAATGCACTTCGAAAAAAAGCACTTCGGAAAAAAAACACTTAAAAAAAAAAATGCCTTTGAAAAAATGCACTTGAAAAAAAGCCTTCGGAAAAATGCTTTGAAAAATCACTTGAAAAAAATGCCTTTTGAAAAAAAAGCCTGAAAAAAAAACACTTCGGAAAAAAGCATTCGTAAAATATGCCTTCGAAAAAAATCACTGCGTAAAAAAAGCACGCGAAAAACACTTCGAAAAAAATGCACTACGAAAAAAAGCCTTCGAAAAAAAAGCACTTCGTAAAAAATCCTTCGAAAAAAAAACAATTTTGTAAAAAAGCATGAAAAAAATGCAATTCGAAAAAAGCACTTCGAAAAAATGCCTTCGAAAAAAAAGCACTTCGGGAAAAAAAGCACTTCGAAAAAATGCACTTCGAAAAAAAGCACTTCGAAAAAAAGCACTGAAAAAAAAGCACCTTTGAAAAAAATGCCTTGAAAAAAAGCCTTCGTAAAATATCCTTCAAAAAAAAGCATTGCTAAAAAATTCACTGCGTAAAAAATTCACTTCGAAAAAAAGCCTTCAAAAAACTGCACTTCGAAAAATGCACTTCGAAAAAAAAGAACTTCGAAAAAATGCCTTCGAAAAAAAGCACTTCGAAAAAATGCATTTTGTTAATCGTTTCTTGTCCACTGATATTCTCTTCCCTTTACCTCTCCAAAGGGCTTTTGGGGTCTCCTCTGTCTCACTGCTCATCTCCTCTGTTATCTCCACTGACTATATAAAAAGGATCGCGGGTCTGGGGTAGCTGTGGCCGAGATACTGAAGTCCCGCCAAAAGCCCCCAGCTTGCCACCCAAAACAAAAACATGGGCCGGGCCCCGGCAGTGGCTGGGGGTTGGTGCTGGGATGTGAAGCCTTATTACCCCCCTACTACTATATTTAAAACCTACTATACTACTACTATTCCACCTACTCTACTATTTCCACCTACAACTACTATTTAACACCCACTCTACCTAAACTTCCAACCCATGCTCGTCGAAACCTTCCAAGTCATTTTTTTACGGTGATACACGACAACAGGGGTGTTGCGGCGTACAGGTGTGTAGTGACGGTGTCTTCGAGGGCGTACGGTGTGTGTGACAGGTGTTTGCGAGGCCCTACAGGGGGTAGTGCAGGTGTCTTGCGAGGCTGTACAGTGTGTTCAGGCCGTACGGTGTGAGTGACGGTGGTTTTTCGAGGCCCTCAGGTGTGTAGTGACGGTGTCTTGCGGACCGTCAGGGGGGGGGTATGACAGGTGTGTTCGAGGGGGCCCTACAGGTGTGTGTGACCGGGGGTGTTGCAGGCCGTACAGGTTGTAGTGACAGGTGTTTTCGAGGGCCCTACAGGTGTGTAGTGACAGGTGTGGTGTATGTGGTAAAGCGGAAGAGGCTAAGGTGCAGTGTTGCCCCCGATTGGTGTGTCTGACCTAAAGACGAACGCGCGTTCTCGTCCCCCTATAACGGCGTCAGCCCCGTACCGCCGCGGGCCCGGCGCGGCCCCAGTGGTCCATAGAACTACTCTCGGGGGTTACAGGGGTTTTAAAAAGAATCCAAACCTTTGGCCTGACAAAAAAACCTTCTTTAATTAGGGATTTTATGAAGTATTGTTTCGTCACTGTTTTGATTTTTTTCGTAAATACCTGGGGTCTTTCGTAAATCTAGTAAGTCAAGTTCCAACTTTGAGCTGAGTGTACGAAACGACTATGGTTTCTATAGACTACGAAACAACTTTTGGTAATAATGGACGAGAGTTTCGGGGTTCGTTTTCAGAGACATAAACTATTTTTTTTTTTGGGCCTACAATAGGTGCTTGTTGCAATGGAGATAGTTTTATTTTGCGCAACCCCCCCAAAAAAAAAAAAAATAATAATAATAAAACCTAACCTAACTTTATAGGTTTTTAATGAAACCTAACCAAAACCTTATAGGTTTTAATGAAACCTAACCTAGCTACCTTAAAGGGTTTTAATAAAACCCTAACCTAACCTTTTAGGTTTTGTAATGAACCTAACCTAACTTTACCACAAAGTATACTTTTTTTTTTTCTTTTTTTTTCTCGCAAATAAAGCAAATTTCCTTTTAGAACAACACGCTTATTAGGAAGCGCTATGATCATTTGTATCAAAACCGCACTCAGGTCTGCTTCCGTTCCCCACTAATTTTTTAACAAGTATAAAAAATATACTTATATCTATATCTACCTATATAAAAAAAAGTATACCATATCCCCCTATATTTTTTTTAATTTAGTAGGTGGATGACGGGAGTGGGTGATGGATTAAGAGTGGATGGGCTGGGTGGGAGTGGGTGTGGGGTGTGTGTGTGTTTGTGTGTGTGTGTGTGTATGTGTGTGGTTGTGGGGTGGGTGTGGGTGTGGGTGTGTGTGTTGTGGGTGTGGGTGTGGGTGTGTCGTGGGTGTGGGTGTGTGGTGGGTGTGTGGGTGGGTGTGGGTGTGGGTGTCTGGGTGTGTGTGGGTGTGGGTGTGTGGTGGGTGTGTGTGTGTGTGTGTGTGTGTGTGTGTGGTGGGTGCGTGTGTGTGTGTGTGGTGTCTGTTTGTACAGGACATAGCAGCACAGCTTGGCATGAACGAGGCGATAACACAACAGACCAAGGCAACGCGAGCCGCAGAAACAAGGCTTTGTTTTGGTTATGGCAAGATGGCGGACAGTTGGAACCAGTGCTGAGCCAGGCTTCCGCGATCCATGTTATATAGATCAGTGGCTATCTCCTGTTCTCTCCACCTCTCTCATGTCCTGCTCATAAAACGGATGCCATCAGCCTACGCTAAGTAACATCAGACCAAATATCTTGTTTTTTACAAAAAAATGATGTTGACCCCAGTCAGAGTTTATCTTATTTTTGAAAGAAAAAAATACAATAATAAAAAGAAAAGAAAAGAAAAAAAGGTATTTTAGATTCGGGGCTATTCATAAAACATTGGGGGCTACAGCCCCCAATGCCCAGGCCTAACTACGGCCCTGCCTGTACGTTAGGTCACCGACGTTAAACTGGAAACCTCTAACGTTAGCTGAAATGATGGTAAGATTACTAAGAGCTTACCAGCGGGGTGGCGTAGCTGCGGGGTGTGTAGTGAGGTTGTCTGTCATTGTGAGGGGGCGGGAAGGCTTGAGGTGGTGCCCAGTCTCCTACCTGTGAGGTGTCAGAGTTGGGGGCAGGAAACGCAAAGCTCTTGTTAAGAAAGTGAAGCAGCCAAGCGTTATTTCTTGCATGTTCCGCAGACACCTGTTTTAAAAAGTTGTCCTGCCTCTCGTGATCGAGGCGCGTGCAGCACTCCTGGATGATGTGACCATCCAGATATGCTGGCAGTAGTCGCACTTCACCTTCCTGAAGCAAGCGTTCTTCGTGTGCCCACTTCTTTTGCAGTAACGGCAATAGCTTCGAACCGGTGCCCGGGCTGTTGGAGCAGACCAAGCTGGAGCCTTTCAGTTGTGGGGTGTCGAGTGTCTTTATCATCTCCATCGAAAACATAAGAACATAAGAAAATAAAGAAGCTACAAGAGCCCTTGAGACCTACACGTGGTAGTTCCTGTCAAGGGGTTCCTGTCAGGGAAAAGTCCTGCTTTTTCATTTTCCTCTGACTTCGACTTACAAATGGAGAGTATCAAGGCATATCTATAAGCAAAAATTAGCCGACATTTCTCCGTTTTGCACTATTTTATTGCTCAGTGGCTTGGTTAGCCAGCTATGAAGGAAGCAAAATTCTCTGCTCTTCTCTCATCTTTATTCAGTAATATAATTTTATAGAAATTCATCCTTACACCATTTTCTTTTACTGCATCCTTGTCCTATCACACGCGTCCATTGTACAACCCTTTTGCAGCAGGTGCTCGCATCCTGCACACATTATTTGCCTCAGGCCAAAGCAATCTATTTATAGACAAAACTCATACATTCTCTCCCTCACCTCTCGTCAGCCCTTGTTTTACGAACACGTAAACATGTTTACTTTTTTCTTCTTCTTAAGTATACTCTTTCCTTAGTTTCACTCCACTTGTGTGCACGAAGCGATTGTATATATTCTCTCTCTCTCTCTCCTCCTCGTCTCTCTCCTCTCTCTCTCTCTCGTCTCTTCTCTCTCTCTCTCCTCTCTCCTCTCTCTCTCTCTCTCTCTCTCTCTCTCTCTCTCTCTCTCTCTCTCTCCTCTCGTCTCTCTCTCTCTCTCTCTCTCCTTCCTTTCCTCCTCTCTCTCTCCTTCCTTTTCTCTCTCTCTCTCTCTCTCTCTCTCATCTCTCTCTCCTCTCTCTCTCTCTCTCTCTCTCTCTCTCTCTCTCTCTTCTCTCGTCTCTCTCTCTCTCTTCTCTCTCTCTCTCTCTCTCTCTCTCTCTCTCTCTCTCCAACACAAACACCATCTTCTTCGAACACTCATGACATGGATGGATGAGCGAAAGAAATACGATGTTTAGTGTTGCTTGGCCAGCTGGTAATGGTTATTAGTAAAGTGATTGTTTATTATCATTATTTATATTATTATGATTTCAATTAGGGTTCTCCCAGTCTGTGGCGTCGAAGGCCACTAAAGCAAAGAGTGTGAGAGCACGGCAGCCCACCCATCCTCCGGGATGTTTCATGGCTCCGTAATGCAGGACACATGCTGACTTATTCATTTTCTATTACTGTATGTATATATTTTTTATTAGGTAAAAAGGTTTTTTTTCTCTCTCTATTATGTATCTCT
>JACEEZ010016696.1:187500-190000 GCA_016584305.1 Chionoecetes opilio
TAACGTCCGTGATTGTTAAACTATTTGAGAAAATATTGCGGGAAAAAATAGTGTCTTTTCTCGATGAAAATAACTCAATACTAAACTCCCAGCATGGATTTCGAAATAAGAGATCCTGCTTAACAAACCTACTCGATTTTTTTAATGTCATTTATTCAAACTGGGACGCTAAAATTCCCTCGGATGTAATATACCTTGATTTTCAGAAAGCCTTCGATACAGTTCCACATAAACGACTGTTGACCAGCTAAGGGCACATGGCATAGGAGAGCAATTATGTTCATGGATTGGGACTGGCTTTCAAATCGTAAACAACGGGTAGTAATAAATGGGAGGCATCTGATTTGGTTAGATGTCACTAGTGGGGTGCCTCAGGGCTCGGTCTTGGGTCCTACTCTTTTTCTGATATATATCAACGATCTGGACTGCGGACTTGTATCTAAAATATCAAAATTTGCAGATGACACCCAAATTAGGCGGTAAAGCATATACTAGAGAAAACTGCGAACTCTTTACAAAGTGATCTCAAACAAACTATCAGATTGGAGTGATAAATGGCTATTAAAATTCAATTCCGATAAATGTAAAGTAGTGCATATAGGCAACGATAACCTCAAATATAACTATCAAATGCAAAAAAAAATCTTTAACTGAAGTACAGCAGGAAAAGGATCTAGGTGTCATCATCAGTAATGATCTGAAAACCAGTTCGCATTGCCTAGCTGCCAGTAAAAAGGCAAATATGATGTTGGGCTTTATTAAACGTAACTTTGAACATAAAACTTCCGAAAGTAATGACACAATTATACACGTCCTTGGTTAGGGCGGCACTTGGAATAGCCGTTCAATTCTGGTCGCCCTGTTTCGGTAAAAGATCAAGCCAAATTGGAATCAGTGCAAAGAAGAGCAAACCAAACAAATTTCCATCTCTGCGAAATTCTCTTATGAAGAGAGACTGCGGAAACTTAATATGTTTTCCTTTAAAAGGATCGTAGAATCCGTGGGGACTTGATAGAAACCTTTAAGATCCTAAAAGGTTTTGATGTCATTAATCAAGAGGACCTATTCGAGTTTTCCCAACTCAAGTGACAACAAAAAAATAATGGTTTAAAACTAAACGGTCAACGTTGCATCACCGATCTCCGTAAAAATTATTTCAATGTTAGAGTCGTTGATCGATGGAACAAGTTACCAGCAAATGTTGTGGGAGCCAACACAATAACTACATTCAAAAACAGACTTGACGCGCACTTGTAAAAATAAATGGGTATTGATAGTGCGAATTCGTATCTAGTCCCCCGTATCGATTATAGTTTGTAGTGGTAGTGGTAGTTTTAGTCAGTATTTTTCATATCCTATCATTCTGCACTATGAAACTTCCATATTCCTATCCTCTTTAGGGACATGGTATCATTTTCCAACTGTTTTCTTTCAAGTAGTTGATAGTTAGAGTATGTAGTTCAGCAGATACCCTCGCTATGGACCAATAGGTCTCCTGGTGGTCTGTTACTCCTATGTAATCCTATGTAATCCTCCTCCTCCTCCTCCTCCTCCTCTCCTCCTCCTCCCCCTCCTCCCTCCTCCTCCTCCTCCCTCCTCCTTTCCCCCTCCTCCTCCTCCTCTCCTCCTCCTCCTCCTCAACCTCCTCTCCTCCTCCTCCTCCCTTTCTCTGAATCAATGAGGTAACAAAACCTCCACATTATTCTAAATCTTGATGCATAAATGATAATCGGTATTCTTATTTTTTCTCCACTCTCCCTTAAACCCTTTTCAGCGGTGCGGCGCGCGTGTCCATCGTGGCAGGAAAATCGGTGTGAATCCTGGAAATATAATCAAATGTCTTGTGAGTGTTCCCTCTCGATGAAGGATAAGAGAGAGGGGAGAGAGAGGGGAGAGGAGAGGGGAGGGGAGAGAGAGAGAATGAGAAAAAGAGAGAGAGAGAGAGAGAGCGAAGAAAAAAGAGAGAGAGAGAGAGAGGGGGAGAGAGAGAGAGAGAGAGGAGAGAGGGGAGAGAGAGAGAGAGAGAGAGAGAGAGAGGGGAGAAGAGAGAGAGAGGGGAGAGAGGAGAGAGGAGAGAGGGGAGGAGAGAGATCTTAAAATGCAAGGGGGAGTTGGCATTGAGTGAGGAAGAAAACATAGAAAGGAAGATGCACGATAAATATAGAAACAAATCAGGGGAGAAAAGAAAGGGAAAGAAAAGTAATAGAATGCAAGAAAGCTGCGTAATAAGAAACATTTACGTAACGTGTATATGTAAGACAGAAAGAGAGTTTCAAATACGCAGAGATACCGAGAAATCTCTCACGTCAATAACAAATGAAAAAAAGAGTGAAGGAGTGAGAGAGAAAAAAAATACGGGAAATTATATCTGAAAGAAGAATGTAAGAATATATTTATAAAAAATATTGTGTTTAAAATACGGTGCTTGTGTACAAAGTCATTCTGATTGTCTTTCTAAGCATCATTCTTATTACAGGTAACTTCTAATTGTAATTTTGAT
>JACEEZ010016696.1:195000-202500 GCA_016584305.1 Chionoecetes opilio
ACTACTACCACTACAAATGAAAATAAGAAGAAGATAACAAGAACGCATGTAAAGTAAGAATGAAATACGAAACTAAGAAGGAAAAAGTGGTAAATGAAGAAAGAGGCAATGAAGAACGGACACTTACAAAAAACGAGTGATAATGAGGACGAGGATAACGATGAAAAGGGAGAGAAGGAGGAAGAGGAGGAGGAAAAAGAAAACGTAGAAAAGGCAATTTACACTCTTCAGAAAAGTGTCGTGTGTTGCTTTGTTAGTGAGGGCAAGAGAGGAGACTGGGAGGCGGGAGGAAGGACACAAAGGAGAGGAGGAGGAGAGAAAAGTTAGAGACGGCGCCACAAAGCCTCCGTCTCTTGGGGAGGGGAGGAGAGAGGGTAGAGGAAGGAAGGGAGGGAGGAAGGAAGGGAGGAAGGAAAGGAGGGAGGAAGAGGGTAGAGAAAGAGAGGGAGGGAGGGAGGAAGGGAGGGAGGGAAGAAGAAAGTGTTCCTTGGAAACGGGAGTCCAAGGGCGTCGCAATCCTTCAGGAGCGCGGCGTCCTTGGTGCCTCGAGCTTCTTGAAGGATTGGTGGTGTTGTCATGACTATCATCACAGTATCATCATCATTATTATTATCATTATTATTATCTATTATTATTATTATCAACATCATTGTAGTTTCCGAAATTTGGTGTACTTAATATGTTTCAATGACACCAATTACTACTACAACTACAACTACTACTATATTTATACTACTACTACTACTACTACCACTACTATTACTACTACTACCACGTACTACAACTGTTCTTATCTACATTGCTCCTATTGTTATTATTTTTGCGACTACAACAACAACGACAACTACTACTACTACTACTAACACTACTATTACTACTACTACTGCTACTACTACTGCTACTACTACTAGTACTACTACTACTACTGCTAAAAACTATAGCAATTAAAAACAATAACTATAATGATAAAGAAAATAGGAATAATAATAATCATATTGATAACAATAATCCTAATAGTAACAGTTACATCAATGATACTAATTAAAATTATAATAATGATGATAATGATAATGATAAATATATATTGAAGTAGGAGAGAGAAGAGGAAAAGGAGAAAGAGGGAGGAGGAGGACGAGAAAGAGTAGGAGATTGGAAAGAGAAGGAAGAAAGAAAGAAGTTATAGTAGTAGTAGTAGTAGTAGTAGTAGTAAGCAGTAGTAGTAGTATCAGTAGTAGTAGAAGTGGCAGTACATAGTAGTTGTAGTAGTAGTAGTAGTAGTAGTAGTAGTAGTAGTAGTAGTAGTAGTAGCAGTAGTAGTAGTAGTGGTAGTACATAGTAGTAGTAGTAGTAGTAGTAGTAGTAGTAGTAGTAGTAGTACATAGTAGTAGTAGTAGTAGCTAGTAGTTATAGTAGTACATAGCTACATAGCAGTAGTAGTAATAAATAGTAGTAGTAGCAGTATTGATTGTTGTGGTAGTGGTGGTAATAATAATATTATTATTATTATTATTATTAATATTATTATTACTATTAGTAGTGGTAGTCGTAGTAGTAGTAGTAGTAGCATAGGGGTAAGACGTGTGGTGAGTGGCTCCGGATTTAGATCGAATTTTTCGGGTATAATCAATGTGGATCTCTATGAAATTAGACACAGTGAACAGTGAAGTTGAAGAGTGTGTAACGATATACGAAATGTGTTAATACAAGCATTGATTCCCGAGGAAAGTGTAAATTTATTGTATAGGAGTGGAGGCAGGAGCGAGGCGAGGAGTGCGTTGTGAGGAGGGAGTCAGAGCGACAGATCGGTCAACCATAGGTATCAGGTTACAGGGTGCCCCAAGGGGGGTCTCTCTCTCTCTCTCTCTCTCTCTCTCTCTCTCTCTCTCTCTCTCTCTCTCTCTCTCTCTACTCTCTCTTCTCTCTCTCTCTCCTCCTCTCTCTCTCTCTCTCTCTCTCTCTTTCTCTTTCTCTCTATTTCTCTCTCTCTCTCTCTCTCTCTCTCTCTCTCTCTCTCTCTCTCTCTCTCTCTCTCTCTCTCTCTCTCTCTCTGTAAACAAATACCACCCCTCACTCGCCCCTCCCTCCCTCCCTCCCTCCCTATAATCTGAAACTTCTTGAAATTGTGAAAGCGTATGTATGTAAATCAACCCTGTGTGAGGATGTGTGTATTTGTGTCTCACTATAATTATAAAGGACACTTATTTATCTCAACATTAAGATGTGTCTCACCATAATTTGAAAGACATTTATTTATCTCAATATTAAGATAAGTAGAAGAGAGAGCTAGTAAAGAAATATTTAAAGATGTTATTATTGAACCGAGCCATCCACACCACGTGAGTACCTATTAATAGTAATAATAATAATAATAATAATTTTATTTAAACCGACTGCAGGACATGTCTAGTTATATATCATTAATAAATTGAATTCAATATAACTATTACAGTAAAACTACTACTATTACTACAAAACAAACTGTATCATTATTATTACTTATTATTGATGATACTTGTTCTTATTATTGCTGGTATTGTTGTTGATGCTATCATTGTATCTGTTAATAGTAGTGCAGCTTTTAAAATTAGGTGTACTTGATTATAAATAGCCATTGCTCTCTCTCTCTCTCTCTCTCTCTCTCTCTCTCTCTCTCTCTCTCTCTCTCTCTCTCTCTCTCTCTCTCTCTCTCTCTCTCTCTCTCTCTCTCCTTCTCCCTTCCCCTCTCCTCCTTCTCCCTTCCCCTCCCCCCCTCTCTCTTTCCCTCCCTATCCTCCTCAATGTCATTCCCTTCCGCACCCTGCCCCTCCCCCTCCCCCCTTCTCCACCCCCCCTCTCTCTCTCTCTCTCTCTCTCTCTCTCTCTCTCTCTCTCTCTCCTCTCTCTCTCTCTCTCTCTCTCCCTCTCTCTCCCTGGACATAGCATAATGCTAATAATAAAATGTATAGAATGGAGCGTACTATAAAATGTCTGACTCACGAACTCCAAGACCATGTTGTCTATGTTCGAAGCGGGATCACAAATGTGTTAACTGTAGATGTGCTAAGCAAAATAGAAGGTGTGTCAACTGTAGGAGGGGAAATGAGTGTCGAAACAGAAATCCCATGGGACGTGAACAGGGCAGGGAGAGGGAAGAAGAGGAGTTGGGCGACAACCAGGAGCCCCAGGAAGAAGGTCAACAAGATGGAAGACAGAGGGACATTGAAGTGCCAGACAGCCAGCCCGCCAGCACTATCACCGGTATCGTCACCGCGCACTCCACCACTGCCACAACATGATGTACTCCAACTGAACCTCGATGTGGAGGAAAAGGAGAGGGGGAACATCCTCTGGGAAGGTAAAACGGAGGAAGAAACAACAAGATGGGTAAATAACACCTACCTTGAGATAGTGGGGTGGTCAGCCAATAATCTTTTTGAGCCGCCAACATGTACAGCCATGACCAAACTAATCAAAGAAATGGTCGGCCTTATCAACAACTACACCCTAGACACGCTCTTTGCACCACATGCGCTGAAAGTCCTCTTCCTTCTTCCCAAACTCTTCTTCCAGAAGACACATCAAAAGGCCAAGACAAACAACAATGTGAAAGCACTCACAAGAAGAGTTGACCTATGGGAAGAAAATAAACTCGATGAGCTCCTTGAGGAATCGAGAGCCATACAGAAAAGACTGCCAAGACTTCCCCTAAAAAAACATAAGAACGACGATAAGGCACGCGGCTTTGCGGATAGGATGAGACAAGGCAACGTTTCATCCGCACTCCGCGCTCTTAATGAAGATCAGAACGGTGGTGTGTTGCCACTCACCGATGAAACCATCCAATTGCTGGAGGAAAAACATCCTCCACCCAGCAACTCAGAGGGACTAAGACAGCAGGGACGTCGTCAAATCTCAAACAGCGTCATATATGAGATGATAACAGGAGAGATGGTGTGGAAAAAAGCTCTCCAGACAAAAGGCAGCGGGGGTCCCTCAGGCATGAATGCAAGAGGGTGGCGCCGCCTACTGAGCAGTACTCACTGGGGCAGTGCCGCTGGTGACTTGTGCAGCGTCATAGCAGCACTAGTGAGAAAACTTGCCGCCGCCAACTGTCGACATGTTGACGCCCTGACTGCTTGTCGCCTTATCCCCCTTGACAAGAAGCCAGGATGCAGGCCTATCGGCATTGGGGAAGTCCTCCGCCGGATCATAGGGAAATGCATCATGGCGGTGGTCAAGGAGGATGTAAGAAGAGCGGCAGGGAACCTACAGTGTGTGCGGGACAGCAGGCAGGTGGGGAAGCGGCCATCCACGCCATGAGGGAGATCTCTGGTCAGGAAGAATGTGAAGCGGTGCTATTAGTGGACGCTAAAAATGCATTCAACACGATAAACAAAAAGATGATGCTCCATAACATTCGAATGAAGTGTCCCCCACTCGCGACATATGTGGAAAACACATACAGAGATCCTTCAGACATGTTCATAAGTGATAATAGTAAAAATAGTATTGTTAAAATTATGAAATCAAGGGAGGGAACAACGCAAGGTGACCCAGTAGCCATGGCAATGTACGCCCTTGGCCTATCAGTGCTTCAAGAGGAGATTTCATATTAAAAAACACAGGTGAAGCAAGTGGCATATGCGGATGACCTAACAGGGGCCGGGACAATCTCAGACTTAAAGAAGTGGTGGACTCTTGTGAAGAAGAACGGCCCTACTATAGGATACACACCCAACGCCACCAAGTCCACCCTTATTGTAAAACCCGAACATTATGAAAATGGAGTGCGGCTTTTCAGTGGCAGTGGGGTCACTGTGACAAAGGACGGTCAGCGGCACTTGTGTGCAGTGATTGGAACAGAGGAGTCAAGGCGAAATATGTTGATGAGAAAGTGTCGGAGTGGGTGAAAGAGGTGGGCGTCTTTTCCGGCATGGTCAAGACAGAACCACACGCAGCTTACTCAGCATTCACGCATGGCCTACAACATCGATGGAGCTTCGTCAAGCGCACCATCCCAGGCATCAGCCGTCTCCTCAGACCTTTGGAAGAATCCATCAGAAAAACCTTCCTACCAGCACTGCTGAAAACGAATATCATCATAGGGGATAACGTGAGAGAGCTGCTGACACTTCCACCAAGACTGGGGGGGATGGGGATCAAGTCCCCTGAGAAACTGGCCGAGGAAGAAAACCGAAACTACATCAACCTCACTAGGTCCCTCACCGAAAAAATCATAGCTCAAGACGCAAAGGGCGAAACAGACCAGAATGCGATCTTGGAGCTAAAGAAAACCATGTCTAGAAACAGACAAAGTGCACAAGTGGAAAGCTTGGAACGCCTAAAAAACGTCATGCTAGATGAAACCGTGAGGAAAATTCACATTGCACAGGAAACGGGAGCGTCCAACTGGCTAACATGCTTGCCTATCAGAGCAAAAGGCTTCAGTCTCAACAAACGGTGAAGACGGTGAAGAATTCGTAGATGCCGTTGCTCTGAGGTATGGCTGGCCAGTGGAGGGAATTCCCAAAACCTGTGTATGTGGAGTTCCAAACAACGTCGACCACACCATGACGTGTAAAAAGATATTCGTGTGCATCAGACACGATGAGGTGATAGATTTGACGGCCAGTATGCTCAGGGAGGTGTGCCGCGACGTCTCCACCGAAGCAACTCTTCTCCCCCTGAATGGCGAACACATGCAGTAAATGACGGCCAACACCACCAACGAGGCCCGGGTGGACGTAAGTGCTCGTGGTTTCTGGACCAGAGGACAGAGAGCTTTAATGGACATCAGAATCTTCGATCCGATGGCCGCCTGCCACCGGAGGATCTCACTGGAAGCTGCCCACCAAAAGAATGAGCAGGATAAAATCAGGAGTTATGGAGATAGGATTCGAAATGTTGACCATGGCAGCTTCACACCCCTGGTCTTCACTACGTCCGGCGATATGGGCCTCAAGGCCAAGTGCTTCTATTCAAGACTAGCAGATGTAATGGCAGAAAAGAAGCACCAGCCAAGGAGCCACGTTGTCGCCTGGATGAGATGCCGTCTCTCCTTCTCCCTGCTCAGGTCTGCCCTCCTATGTCTCAGGGGTACTAGATATTCCGTCCCCACAACCATCGATATAGCTGGCCTGAACTACCAGGCCACTGTAGTGGAGAGCGGCATATTAATGTAGGTGATGTAGAGAGGAGAGTAATTAATAGATAAGTAGTAGTAGTCTATGGTTGGATGCCACCGTCAGTAGCGACCTGAGTTGGGGCTACTGACCTCCAATTAGTGGAGCCCGCATATATTTCATAAATAAACATGGGGTGGAGGTATCATTTAGTTGTCATCATCATCATCATCATTCCTTTATTTCGTATATACTAGTATACAGATTCAATCGATGCATAATATAAAATTATGCAAGGAAAAGTTATCAATAAATTAAATTTTACTGTACATATATAATGACAAAATAAAATATGAAGCTCACAGGACTTCAAGTCCATCTAAAAAGATTAAAACAATCATTCAAAATTAAAATGATTCACACATTATCTAAAATTCTACATACAAGCAGCTACCTGCAGTTATATAAGCTTAAATGTTTGGTGCATAGTGGTTCAGACGGCCAGGTTCATGATCTTGTACCCACGTAATTCTAGCTTTAATGGTTTGCAGGTCATATTCTATCAAATTTATGTTATAAAAGTCTCTAAATAATAATGATATTGAAGGGAGTGTATATCCGTTCTTTAAAAAGGGCAAACACCATTTAATGAGGGAGTTATTGATGGCCAAAAGTCTCTTAAAATATCTTGCCTGTACATATGCATTATAATGTTGGAACAACAAATTACATGTCTGTTTAGCCATCTCATGGTTACTGTGGTAGCGTGGCAGAGCAAACACTTTTTTTAGGGCATTGTGGTAAGTTGTCTGGAATGTCTTATAGCAAGATTTATTTTTTATCCTAACAGTCTGCCATAAGGCCAGACCATACTCTGGCAAGCAGGTTTTAGTAGTAGTAGTAGTAGTAGTAGTAGTAGTAGTAGTAGTAGTAGTAGTAGTAGTAGTAGTAGTAGTAGTAATAAATAGTAGTAGTAGTAGTAGTAGTAGTAGTAGTAGTAGTAGTAGTAGTAGAGCAACATCAACAACAAATGCAATGCTAGGACGAGTAGAAGAAAAAAGAGCATCCACAAACGTAACTATGATAAAACAAAAACCACCCTTAAAAAAAGAGTCCTTTATCTCTCTCCGTCAGTGTCTCCAGCAGCCACTCCCTCACCCACCCTGCCCACCCCTTCAAAACTTCTTCCTCCTCCTCCTTTTAAACTTCTTACTTCTTAACTACACAACCTCAAACTTGACTCCTACTTCTCTTCTTCCTCTTTCTTCACTCTGTCTCTTATCCTATATCCACTACCAGTCTTTACCTCCTTTGCATCTCTCCTCCTCCTCTTTCCCTACTCCAATACCCCTCAAACCATGAAACTACCACCCATTCCACATCCATATCTCTCGACTCA
>JACEEZ010016696.1:205000-235000 GCA_016584305.1 Chionoecetes opilio
CCTGAGCTATACTCGTATGGCTCCGTCTCCATATCTACATTTTATCATTCATCCTTAGTGCTTAGTGTTGGCCGAATCCACAACCCCGGGAGGCGGGTCACAAATCCCCGGCTAACACCCGGTATCCATTCACTGCTGGGTGGACAGGGGCTCGGGTTTTAAGAATACCGCCCATCTCTCTTCGCTCCGCCCGGGGATCGAACCCGGGACTTCTCGGTTGTGAACCGAGCATGCTAACTACTACACTACGGAGTTCGTTTCTTTTTTTCTTCATTATAATCGTCGCCATCATAATTTTTTTATTGCTTTAGTTACCATCATAAACACACATTTGAATCCCTTTTGATACGTTCCTTTCCCCCATCCTCCTTCCTGCCTCACACTCGAGAGCCTTATCAGTCTATCTCCTCATTTCCTGCGACCCCATAAAATGTAGGGAGAGAAAAGGGAGATCGAAGGAGAGAAAAATGAAAGGGAAGGAGGAAAGAAAAAAGCTCCACCAAAAAAATAGCCTTTCCAAAGATATAGTAGGAAGAGAGAGAGAGAGAGAGAGAGAGAGAGAGAGAGAGAGAGAGAGAGAGAGAGAGAGAGAGAGAGAGAGAGAGAGAGAGAGAGAGAGAGAGAGAGAGAGAGAGAGAGAGAGAGAGAGAGAGAGAGAGAGAGAGAGAGAGAGAGAGAGAGAGGAGAGAGAGAGAGAGATAAAGAGAGAGAGAGAGAGAGAGAGAGAAGAGAGAGAGAGAGAGAGAGAGAGAGAGAGAGATAAAGAGAGAGAGAGAGAGAAGACGAATGGGTGACGTCGAGAAAGCGAGGGAAAACAAAATGACTAAAGCACACACACGGCAGACAGAGGGACACAGACGCGGCAGGAAAAAGGGAAAAAAAATTGAGTGTTTCGGGGGAGCTGGCTGGTTGTCGGATTTGGCAACGCTTGACAGATCACAACTTTTGCCTCAATTTTGGTCATAACTTGCTGGAACCTTTTATTCATTTTTATTCACAGATGATATTAAAATACGTAACTTTTTTTCCAATAGTTAGTGCAAGTGTTGGGGAATGTTCTGAGGTCTTAGGTGAAAGGAATAAATGGGATACAAAGGAATACAAAGGAAGAACAGACAGCTACACCAAACTATAATAGGAAAAAAGAAGTTCAAAAGTTGTGAAAAGTTGTGAAAAGAAAATAGAAAAGTTCAGGACAGCAAGAATGACTTCGTTTCGTTGTAATTCCAGTTCGCTGAGAGGAAAGGTTGTTATGCTTAGTTAGCTATGTAGTGTGTGTGCTGATCTTTCTTTGTTTTGTATTCCCTATTGGACCACGGCCAGGACCAACACAAGACCCATCGCCACTCTCCTGCTGGAGGAGAAGGAGAAGTAGAAGAAGAAGAAGAGGAAAAGAAGATGATGAAGAAGAGAAACAACAATTTCAGAATGAGCAAGAACAAAATGAACACGAATAATAAAGAAGAAGAAGAAGAAGAAGAAGAAGAAGAAGAAGAAGAAGAAGAAGAAGAAGAAGAAGAAGAAGAAGAAGAAGAAGAAGAAGAAGAAGAAGAAGAAGAAGAAGAAGAAGAAGAAGAAGAAGAAGAAGAAGAAGAAGAAGAAGAAGAAGAAGAAGAAGAAGAAGAAGAAGAAGAAGAAGAAGAAGAAGAAGAAAGAACCATAACAAAATAAGCAAGAGCAAAATGAACAAAAATAATAACATCACCACCACTAAAATCATCACGCACAAAATAGCAATACAGTAACTGTCCTTGAAAATAGAAACAATATCACCTACAAACACGAACATATCTATTTCTGCTATCACAACTACCACTACAACAATAATAATTACTACTACAACAGTAAAACTCCTGCCTTGTCTGTGCATTGTTTTCTACGCCCTACGATCCATTATTTCCTACAAACTTCACTTTTTTTTCTGCACGTAACTCTGTGATTTGTGATTTTTGCCCTATTGAATCAAGTGCATAATTTCTACCGTCAATAACACTATAGTCGCCACTGCACTAATGTCGCCAGGCGCCATATATTACGAATTTTAGCATCACTACTGATTTGTATGTGCCACTGAAGATGCATGCACAGTAGTTAATATGATGTACATGTCTTCAGTGGCACATACATACATGTCTGAAGTGATGCTAAAATTCGTAATATATGGCGTCTGGCGACATTAGTGCAGTGGCGACTATAGTGTTATAGACGGTAGTAGATTTTCTCCTCTTACCTGTTATTTTAAAGATATATTATTTAGACTTGATTTTGACATTTTTATTATTTTTTTATTTTGACATGATTTTGACATTTTTATGGTTTTCATGAGTTTTATATACATGTTTTACCCGATGCAAAGCAGATGGCAACTCATTCCTCTCAAACATCCCCATCTGTAGCCTCCACTGCCATGCCTTCACGCCCCAACGACCCTTCACGCACCTTTGATCTCTCCTCCTCCCGAAGCCATCGTGGCCCCAGGGGAACGAGCGGCAAGAATACACACATTCAGATTTGGGAGAAAAGAGAGAAAAGAACACAAAGGAGACAATGAATTAGGTTGTTAGTATAATGACCGAAAACTAATGGAAATGTTTTAATATAGTATCCCAGTAGGTGAAATAACTAAGGGAAGAGTTGACAAGTCTGTTAACTAAGGAGACGAAGTTGAAGAGGACCTATGAAGCGATACTCAGCGTCAAAGGCCACAAGAAGAAGACATACAACCTTCATCACCTATACAAGTGTTTCACCGATCTCGACTCCCTCTCTGGCATAGGAGATATGAAAAAGGAATACTGATTTTACTTCACCAGACTCATATAAACCATAACCTCTCCTCTCCCGTTCAGTTGTATGCTGAAGGGAGCGATAACATTTACATTTCTCACACGTAATTTCCTGTGTGTTTATCTTTCTATGCCAGTAATTATCTCCCTTCCCTTTGTAGCACTTCAGGAGGAGCCGATAAAGATTGTAGCCCCTCAGCGTTTTCCTCATCTTTGTCTTAATCATACGTATCTCTTTGTTAGGTGTTTATGAGCAATATGTATTTCTTTTTTTAACGTTTGAGCTTATAGCGCCTGTAGGTTATTATCTTCTGTCCTTAGGTTTATATTTATCCTTTTTATATATAAGGTGTTCTCTCAGACATATGGGGTTGGCGCTATAACATAATAGCTCACTTACAAAAATACTAAATGCCAGTTTGGAAGTTTATTTATTTTTTATAAATTAGTTACCATTAATTAGTTTAATTTATTTATTCATTTATTTGTTATGTAAATTGATACATTGTCAATTATTATTATTTTTTTACTTCATAAGAACTGTCCAAGTGCAGAAAAAAAAAAGAGGTAACAAAAAGCCCGCTTAGTTGCTAGTCCCTATAAAGAAGACAGTAAGAGAATATAGAAAGGGGGGTGGGCAAACTACAAAACTAAAACTACAAATTCTACAAAAGTATATGTTATGAAATTTTTTAGATTATACGAAAAATAAATAGTACATGTGGGTGTGTGTAATGGTTCCCGCATATCAGGAGGGGCAGGGAAACACACGTTGAAGTATAGGTAAGTTCTTGTATTACGGATTAACCCTAGTACAAACATAAGTGATACAAGGTTACACGAGGCCGTGACGAGAGCGGGACAAGAAACTGAGGTGGCACGGTATCCTGCCCTCAAATACCCAATACTTCATATTTTATAGGCGGTGGGATGGTGAGGAAGATGGGGACGAAGGAGAAAATTCAGAGTAGCCTGTGAGAAGAAAGCTGTAATTTTCATCGCTCACCCAACACAGCCTCACCATTACAGCCTTGTCTTGCCCTCAAATAGTCCTCGTGCCGCTACTCTCATTAGGTATTCTTTTCCTAATCCTTCTGATATTCTGCGCCGCCCGGATGGAATTATTATGTGTCCTCCTGTGCATTCCTCCCCACGAGCATCACTAATTAAGGTTTCACACGTTTTCACGCTTGTAATTCGTGGGCGTGCGATGACCCAGCATTGAACCAGCTTTATTTTCTCTCCCGGGCTGCTATGACGTATGCTTGACACTTTATTAAACACAGAATGTCGACTCTACACAAGCACCAAAGACACATCATGTAAGAGTTCTGTGATTGTTTTTGCTCGCACGAATGAGTGACATTTTTGATTTAATAGATGAATAGCCATTATGAAAACACCAACAGTATATAGGAGCTCCAAGCTGCTCCCAAAACTATATTACAGGCAACAAATTTTTAGATGAAGAACGGCGGCCGTAAAGGAAAGAACAATGTGAAATATAACCCAGGCGATATATTTGTATTGATGTATTGCACTAAAAACAAGAGCAGTCCCAAATCGCTAACCTCCACCAAGGTTGTTAAATACCCCCATGTTTTTGCTTCTGTTACATTTGTTTTTTCTTGATCATGAAATCATTCCCCTAGAAAGGGTGTACTGTACAGTGTACATTCCTCATAACTCTACGTTCTTGGAAACATTTGTGGTTTATGAAGTGGATGTTGGTTTTAGGTCATATAAAATAAGATATATATAAGATATGTCATATAAGTCATATAAGAAAAAAGCCCACTGATTTAGTAGAATAACCATTACGTCTTTATTTCTCGTACATGAGCATTCCTTGATCATGAAAGCATACCCTCAAAGTTGGTTAACAATCACATGTTATTTGACAAATGTTTATCACCACTGGTTCCAGAATTATTAAGGAAAAACGGGAACCCGGTAATGGCGGATCAGACGCTAGATAGTAGGGTCACTTAGGGCGATTCGCTTCACATTAGGTGAAGGAAGTATTTTGAGGGTCTTATCCTAAGCATTTTGTGCCGCTGAATCCGAAAATCGTAGTTGGGTCACTCGTTAGCGGTAAGTTTTCGCGCAATTTGCAATTTGGCAATTTGGCAATAAAATTGGCAATTACAAATTGCAGAATGAGAACCAGACGTTGTAGAGACCTCGTTTTGGACTCAAATTGAAGCTTATTAAGAGTGCATAAAATGTTATTTAGTACTTCGTGGTTGTATCTGTTCGCATTACTGAACTATAATGGAAATTAGAGATAAGTGGAAAAAAATGGAAAAAAATATAAAAGGAATAATTTTGGCCTTAATTTCACATCAAAAGTAATGAAATGTTTCTGGCTGTATCTGTTCTCATAAAGGCACTACCGTCTGATTAATAGAAAATGGTAACTTTTCTCTGACTGTCCCCTCATGGTCGTATTTTATGACATACGGTAATGAAATTTCGCAAATAAATGTAAAATTTCATTGGCTATAATTTTAGAAATTAGCTATAAACCCGTAAATAAAATAAATTCATTTATTATATCGCACATTTTCCTTCCCAGGTCTCGCAATGAAATCGTGTGTCATTTGCGGTGCAACTAACGGAGATGTGGTCCTTCGACCTCGGACGCCCAAGGAGGATGTTCGGAGTATGCTGGCCAAGTGGGCTTCGAAAGGCGAATTCGTAGAGGGCCCACAGGAGGTCCTCTAGAAGGACGATTGGTCGTGCACCGACAGTGCATTGCTAAAATCCAGCCCCACAAATTCGCGAGGCAGTACGGAGATGAGCAACAGGACCTTGCGGCGGAGGCCGCCCACCTCGGACCTTCAAGGTAAAGAAGAATTTTTTTTTTTAAATTTTCGAAAAAATCTTTCGACATGAAAAATATTGCTTGATTATGGTCTAGTGATTCAAGGATAGGGAGCGCTAAGTGCGTGGCACTGATTTCCGGATAAAACGTCGCAGATGATGATAAAATCTAACTCGCAGTGCGAGGAGTGGAAAGCCGTGGGCCGCTTGGCCGCGAGGGCTTGTAAGCTAATAAACATTCTTTGAATACTTTTAAATTGATGTTTCGAGAAATATCTTATTTGCTATAATTATTTTCATGCATAGGATTCCTGAAAGTATATTCCCATTGGTAGTTTTCCATTACATTCCCGACTAAATAATAAAAGCTTTTATCCATCTCTACTTCTAGGCCTGCCACCCCGCCGCCTCGAGTCCCCCGCCGCGCCAGCGCTCCTATTCCCCGGAAGGAATGCTTCTTCTGCGGTGATGGAGACAAGCCAAATGAAGTCCTGCACCGGGTGAGCACGACCTGGAGTGCCAATCGAATCATTGAGGTGGTCCACAATGGAACGAATTCTGAGTGGAAAATCCAGCTTCCTCCCGACCTCGACGTCCTGGCTGCCGACGTGATGTACCATAAGGGCTGCTGGAGCATTCATGTCGTCAATAAGTTGCGGACAGTGGCCTCCACTCAACAAGAGCCAGAAGATCGCTCCGTGATCGAGTTCGTGGAAGAGGTTAGCGAGAAGCTGGAGAGTGGAGTGATTCTCTCGATGGGAGAAATAGACAGCATCAAGGAGCAGCATGGTGTTGGCTGCTCACGCTGGCGGATAAAGGAACTCCTCTCCACCATGGTCCATGGCGTGGAGTTCACCAAGCCCAAGAACCCTCGCGAACCCGAACTGGTTCATCTGGCGGAGGCAAGGAAAGAGGCCCTGACAAACCATCGGAC
Organism: Chionoecetes opilio; assembly: GCA_016584305.1. Taxonomy (NCBI): domain Eukaryota; kingdom Metazoa; phylum Arthropoda; class Malacostraca; order Decapoda; family Majidae; genus Chionoecetes; species Chionoecetes opilio. The sequence goes on from JACEEZ010016696.1 coordinate 211,547, forward strand.
AATCGAGGACTTCAAGCTTGCTACACTCCTGAAAGCTGCCAAAATCCTGCGTGAAGAAACCCTCAAAGAACCGAACTGGAAATTCGAAGGAGACATGGCCAACTTTAACCTTCCTCCCCTCGTCAAGAGTTTCGCGACCTGGGTCGTCGGTGGAGCTGGAAGAAACAATCCGCGAACGGAGAAGGGAGCCTCGATCGTCGGACAAGTCCTCATGACAAACATCTTGAGTGCAAAGCAAGCTGCGACGAGCACCCAAGCTTCCCGAACCCGAGAGACCCCTCTCCAGGTGGCGACGGCGCTGGCCATTCATCAGGAGACGCGGAGCAAAGCAATGATTAAGATGTTCCACGGTGCCGGGCTGGCTATCTCATACTCCTCCCTTCTCCGCCTCGAGGCATCGCTTGCCCGAACGGTGCTCAGCGCTGGACGGCGAGATGGAGTGTTCATCCCGCGCCGCCTCGAGAAGGGCCTTCTCGTTCACTTTGCCATCGACAACATCGATTTCCAAGAAGACACAGTAGACGGGAAGGGCACCTTCCACGGCACGGTTAGCGTTGCCTTTCAGCCCGGCCCATCTTATCCTAAGCATTTTTCAGTTGAAATACCCTGTTCTACGCAATAATTGTACCCACCCTTGCACAAATTCGTTAATTAAATGTGTCCTAAGAACAATTGTTTGTTATTTTACTTTTTTTACTAATTAAAATTTAGTTTTTAATTATTAAGAACTCAGGCTTTAAGGCCAAAATTATTCCTTTTATATTTTTCCCAATTTTTTTCCACTTATCTCTAATTTCCATTATAGATCAGTAATCCGAACAGATACAACCACGGAGTACTCAATAACATTTTATGCACTCTTAATAAGCTTCAATTTGAGTCCAAAACGAGGTCTCTACGACGTCTGGTTCTCATTCTGCAATTTGTAATTGCCAATTTTATTGCCAAATTGCCAAATTGCAAATTGCGCGAAAACTTACCGCTAACGAGTGACCCAACTACGATTTTCGGATTCAGCGGCACAAAATGCTTAGGATAAGACCCTCAAAATACTTCCTTCACCTAAGGTGAAGCGAAAGCCTTTTTTCCGCCCTAAGTGACCCGACTAAGAGTCAGACTTTGTTCTGGGCGGCTGTGTTGGTGTGCGCCATGGCAGCGACCCTGGCGAGAGTGACGGTGCTCACGCTGGCCAACCCTGTGCTGCTGTAGCTGTATGCTGGGCGTCACGGATGTCAGGCAGAGGGACACGTGTTGCGCGACGCTGCAGCAGCAACACGGAAGGCGGGGCGGGAAGACTGTCGTGCAGGCGTGTGTTGGGCGTCATAGGTGTCTCTGCTGGTGCCTGGTGGTCGTGGCGGGCCCCAGTGTTCCCGTGTGCTGATCATCGTTGTGACGCACCAGTACCAACGCCCTGGCGCTGCAGGTGCACAATGAAGGCCGCCGTAACATGCATCCCGGCCTCCTCACCTGCCGTGCCTCATCTTTTCGTCGTGGCTTTGCTATAGCCTTAAGGCCGCTCGCTAGGCCCCGAACTGAGGTTCTTGTGACAATATCCACCAGCATGCGGGGTAAGCTGCTACTAGCGACACTTGCGCGCGATGTTACGGGAGGGTTTGACGAGGTGCTGCCTTGGTACGCAGGGATCACTGTGGGACATCTACCTCCTGGCGCCTCTGTGTGCTTCTGCCTTATGAGAGTTTCTTGAGGCCGTGAACGACGTGTGACGAAAAGGAGAACCCGCCGGTAAACTTTACACTTTAGACTTTACAAATACTACAAAATACTACTCATTTATTTCACGTCATCTGAACACAACTTCATTTTAGCAACTTATTTTTGTACAATTCTCTACGCCTCGACCTCATTGAAAGCTATATAAAAACTACAATTAATAGTAGATAATATATAAATACTCAACAAATACTATATACAAAAATTTAATACTACTCAATAGTACTCATTTATTTTACACATCATTTGACCACTTTTTTTTTTTTTTTTTAATTAAAATTCTCTATTCGAACTCACTAAAAACCTTCAATAAACGCATTAGATAAAAAAAACATCCCTCAATAAACCATCAATAAACACATTAGATCCATAAACATCCCTCAATAAATACCTGAACTGGAAATTTGATATCTCAGATCTTACTTAATCAGCCACGATAAGGTTAGCTATGCGATGTTTATATTTCTTCCCTGAGAGATGCCTGAAATACGAAAGCTTCCTCTGTCTTGGCATGGAGTCTCCTTCTTATGTGTTGGGGATCCACTTATTCAGCACCTACCCGTCAGGGTGGTATGGTTGGTAGAGCCGTGAGCTTGCGTGCAGAGTCCCTGCATTCGGTCAGCGGTTCGAGTCCACCAAGTTCGTCCTGGCGTGGTGGCGCTTTGTATAGTCAATAACCTTGTAGTTGGTACTTGCAAAGTGTCTAGATAGGATCAAAGTATCTTATTCAGCACCTACCCGCCAGGGTGGCGCGGCTGGTAGAATCACGGACTGGTGTTGCAGAGTCCCTGCGCCATTCGGTCAGCGGTTCGAGTCCACCAAACTCGTCCTGGTGTGGTGGCGCTTTGTACAGTCAATAACCTTGTAGTTGGTACTTGCAAAGTGTCTAGATAGGATCAAAGTATCTTATCTTATCTTATTCAGCACCTCAAAACCAGGTACAGTAAAAAGATGTTTCTGTCACTACTATCGCCGCACTTTAAGTTGGCGAAAATGGGCCCATTCACTCCCCCCTTCCGAACGCACGGGATTGGCTGAGGTGTTGGGGTTTTAGGGCGGAACTTGGAGTAAGGCATTCTCACCCAACACCTCAGCCAATCTCAATCAGGTAAGGGGGAGTGAAGGGGCCCCATTTTCGCCAACTTAACGTGCGGCGACTTTTTTTTTTATAGTTATCTTTCTCTCACACTCCACCGCATAGTTACATCTCTTGCTTTCTAAATTGCTGCTTTCTTGGTTATTGCTCATCTGAACTTGATAATTGCGTGCTTCCTCCCCCACCACGGACATGCTGCATAACGTTTTTTACTTCTCTCATACCTTTAATGTATATTCATCGCACTCTGAGGATAGAAAAGTTGACAGACAGTGCTTCTACTACTACTACCACTACTACTACTACTACTACTACTACTACTACTACTACTACTACTACTACTACTACTACTACTACTACTACTACTACTATAACTACTACGACTACTACTACCACCACTACTACTGCTACCACTACTACTGCTACTACTACTTCTTTCATTATTATACTAATAATTAGTTCTTTACATAGCTACATCTCTTTTGCAAAGATACAGTGGAATTAAAAAAACAAGGCAAAGGAAAGGTCGTAGGAATTGAAGAAAAATAGCAAGAGGGAAGGTGTACACCCCTTTCTGATTCCTTAGCGCTATAGCATACATGTCGCATGGAGACATGGAGATATTCTAAATGCAAATTGGCTCACGGAATAAACTAAAGTCGTGTTTTTATCGTCCAAGCACCGTCTTGGATACGAAGACCGTTTTTTGTCGCAATTGAAAAAGGATTGGTTTCTGCGACAAAAACACAACAAGCTTGGTAGGAGCCGAAATAATCAATGCAAAACATTGCAAACAATATCACAAAGTAGTGTAACACTCATTTCAGCAAGTGTTATTGGATTGGGATTCGTAATCCAAGACGATGCTTGGACGACAAAAACACGGCTTAAAGACACAGAACTCAAAACTTGTCTCAAAACCTCACAAATCTGTCTGTTGTCTCAAAGCTTGACAAAATTCCCTCTAAGACTAACGACACGTTAAACAAACTTCCTTCGCTCAGTATTCGCCACAAACACTATCCTTTCTATCACTTCTAACATTCAAATCAATTCTATCATTCACTAGCATTTCGTCACGGCATCAGCGTGTCCGTTACGACGGTGCTCAGGGCCTTACAGTAATGAAGATGAAGTAAAAGCAGGTAGTAATGAAGAATGATAAACAGGTATACGTATGAGTAGGGAATGAACACAGTGCTGGTGAGGATTACTGGTATGATGAAGTGTCATTCGGCCAAAGGAAACACGTGTATAGGTGAGAGGTAGTTACTAGAGAGACAACATAATGGAGCGTCAGAGAGTGAAGGTGACGGTCTTTGGTAAAGCAGCTTACCAAATTATGAAAAGCTTGGAATGAGGGGTTATGGCGGCTCTTTTCTGCGGATCAGCAGCCACATGGAAGGTTGGGGAGGAGAAAAAGAGGAAAGAACTAATATATTCAGATTTTTTTCATCGAAGTTGAATGGCAGTTAGATGCATTTTTCATGTACTTGCGCGGATATTTGATAATCTAAATCGGGAGACACTTACGCGGTATAGGCGAAGGTGGAGCAGGAAAAAATGTATACTCTTAAAGGGAAAGTCTACGTGGTGTGGCAACAAGTAGCGAGTGTCTCGTGATGCGTGACGAGCTTGTATCCTGTTGCGCGGTGTCCCTACCGCATATTCCCGTTCTCTATGCGAGTATGTGGTTTCCAAGTCGCCTAGCTGTAGCACCCAAACTACCCATAGAATTTTCTCGAAAATACCCTCATTGTGATTCCCACACAAAGTTACATAATACTGCCCTGACTAACCTAACTTATCCTATCCGTAACCTAACGTAACCTAACCTGACGTGTTCAAGAGTAAACGCCACATACCCTTCCAGAAAACGGGAATATGCGTCCCTTCCTTCCTACTCTCGACGAAAATTCTATAAATCAAATGGCGGTAATATTTAGACTGCTGCGGATGACGGGATAATGAGATTAGCCGAGAACGGAAAAGTGGAGATCGAGTATAAATGATTAAGATCTTTTGATGCGATTATAAAATTCTTCTTTAAAAGTAATGCACCATGTTAGGCATCACATGGCGCCTCAAAAAGGAGGTTAACAACATGACTATGAACTGTATCACAAAACACGACTTACAGAACTGAAACAAGGAGACATTCATTTGTGAAAAGGAAAGAAAATATAATTGATTTAAATAATGGCCCATATTTAGATATTGTGAACGGCAAATGCTCGGTGGCGCAACAACTGCAGTCTTATGGGAGTGTATAAGTACACACTTTGAGGTGATGCATCAAGATAATAACGCAACATGATACGTAAATGTAATATGCAGACAAAAATAAGAAATACTGCGTTACTCTAAAGGAGCGTAACTATAATGTAGGATAGTGACGTAAATGTAACGTGAATTGTATATGTTTACGAAAACATGCAATATTGCGTTACTGCAGAGGCATGTCACCATAACGCTGCCAAGGGTGACGTAACTCCGCGGTACACAGCCCACACCGAGGCGGCGATGAGCCGGGCAGCGCCGAAGCGACAACATCGCTGGCAGGGAAAGTGCGTGAACCGTTAAGATGAAGCAACGAGCATCTAGTATGAAGGAGTTAATTAGGTAAACTTTTATTCCATCATAGTTTGCCTATTCCGTCAGTTTTATTTCTCATTCTTTCTTTTTGTTTATTCATCCTACGTGGAGTTTATTTTTGTTTATCTACGTGGAGGCCCACGGGCGAGGGCCAACCATCACAGCCCTTCAGAATATGTTGGCCCAACCACCTGAGCCCTCAAGGAAAGATGCTAAAACCTACGGAAGGAAGATAACAGCCTACAGGCGCTATAGGCTCCAACGTAAAAGAAAGAAAGAAAAAATTTCATCTATAGCTATTTGCAGTTCCTTCCTCCCTTGCTTCTTCTTCTTCTTCTTCTTCTTCTTCCTCTTCTTCGTCTTATTCCTCTTATTACGTTTATTTGTCTTTTTTATCTTCTCCTCCTCCTCCTCCTCTCGTTATATATCACTGTTGTCTCTCGTTCATTCCCTGTTTTTCCAATATATTCCGTCCTATCTCTCCTTTGTTTACTGTTCCATCACCACCCTCTTCTCCTCCATCGCCGCTCCCTTCTCCCTTTATCCTCCTCCTCCTCCTCCTCCTCTTACGCAATAAACGAAAATCCTTCCCAAGACAGGCGGGTTTCTTCCCCTTAATGGAAACCTCTGTGTAAAGATCCGATCCCATAAAATTTTTAGATCTCTCGGTTGTCTACATGGCTCACCTGGCTGATCCTCCCTCCCTCCCTCCTACTATCCCTCCCTCCTACTCTCCCTCCCTCCCTCTTTCCCTCCTACTCTACCTCCTTCTTTCCCTCCTACTCTCCCTCCCTCCCTCTTTCCCTCCTACTCTACCTCCCTCTTTCCTTCCTACTCTACCTCCCTCTTTCCCTCCTACTCTACCTCCCTCTTTCCCTCCTACTCTACCTCCCTCCCTCCCTCCTCTCTCTGCCTTCTTCCTCTTTCCTTCTCGCCCTCGTTCTTTCCCTCTTTTTTTCCTCTTCCGTTCCAACATCCATCGCTTTGTTGCTTACGGAATATTTCTAGTGTGCATGTTTTCCGTCTCTCTCTCTCTCTCTCTCTCTCTCTCTCTCTCTCTCTCTCTCTCTCTCTCTCTCTCTCTCTCTCTCTCTCTCTCTCTCTCTCTCTCTCTCTTTCTCTCTCTCTCTCTCTCTGAACATCATACTGGTAAGATGGGAATGAGGATTGACGACTTTAGATGCTTTTGGTTTGCTAGTCAATACGTTAGCCAGCCAGTCACCTCTTAACGCTGCCGTCAAGCAGTCCTCACGTCATTCTTTGCCTCCTTTCATCCTCCCTAACCTACCATCTCTGCCTTCATCCACAAAGATTACACGTGCAAACTTTACAAATATGGGTTCTCTTTCTGTCTTGCTTTCAACTGCTGATTAATTCAATTCAGATATTTTCCAACAAGAAATTGCCGTTTGATTTATCTCAGATTGGCTCCCTTTGTTTAGTCACCCGTGCAATACTGAATGCTGCTTCTGTTTTTCCGGGGTAATATTTAGGCATTGGAAGCTACATATACAGCAACAACAACAACATAAAAAACAACAGTAGCAATAATAATAACAGCACAATATAACGTATTATTTGCTGAAAGGTCTCCCCGCTATTGCTCCCTCCAGCCCTTTTTCATCCTGGCAGCAATAAAACACTAAGCAGAGGGCAATATTTTCCTGCCGTGCACCATCTTGTCTCCTGTCTGGCTCTGCGTATTCAATAACAATAACAAGATCTAAAGCGTGTGTGCCTCATACTTATACGATGCTCCAATGATGAGAGAAGAGTGGAGACTAATGAAAAACGAATAGATTAAGCTTTTAGAGTGTAAAGATAAGGTAAAGATGGGGACATAAACTATGTTGCGCGTGGCCTCTTTGCTCATCTCCGTCGCATTAGCCCTTGAGCCTGCTGTGGTGGCTGAGAACCCCAGTTTGGAGAGTGGATGAGTGAGTGTAATGGTATGTGACGTGATAAAGATTGGAGGAGGAAGGAGTAGAAATGCCCCTGAATGTTGGGGTTGAGAAGTGAAAGTAGGGGAGAGCGGGGCAGGTTGCATCGAGGGTAGGTTGCATCATTGCCTCTAACTCGCATTAACTTTTTTTATTATTATTATTGTTGTAGTTGTAGTAGTAGTAGTTTATAGTAGTAGTAGTAGTAGTAGTAGTAGTAGTAGTATTAAGACGATGTACGTGTGATAACATGCGAGTTAGAGGCAATGATGCAACCTACCCTCGATGAAACCTGCCCCGCTCTCCCCTACTAACAATTGATTAAATAAGAAATATAAAGTGGTGGTTAAATCTGCAAAGAAAGTATAGGAAGAGAGAAAAAACAAAATGAAGAAAAAAACCTGTTTGTGTGCCGAAGATGCGGGTTGAGAGAGAGAGGAAGATAAAAAGGGAAAGTAATAAGGACTGAAATGAAGGGAAGTGTGTGGGAGGGTTTACAAAAACGTCAGAGATGGCTTTAGGCACGTATGGAGTGTTAGATGGTTGGGCTTTAGCGACAAACAAGTGAGAAAATTCTATAAAAAAGCTGCTAATTACAAGAAAGAAAAAAAATACTACAATAAAAGACTGGTTAGGTCAAGGGGGGATTGATACTAAGAACAAATACAAATAATCAGTAATAACGATACTGAAGATTAGTACTAAATTATGATCAATTAATAGTAAAAATTCACACTAAAGAGCACAAAAATATTGATACAAGTAACATGCTGAGAGCCTTGAATAAAATATGGAGAGAGTAATCAGGAAATGGAAGGATTACATAGGAATTATTAAGGAAAGAAGTATTGTGTAGTGAAGGGGCTGCTACATTCATAGATATATTGAGAAAAGACTAAAACGTATCTAAAGAATAGCAGGGAGCATGTCTTGTACTACGTACCACTCTGAGTAAAGGTGGACAAACTATACTCGCCGCACGTTAAGTTGGCGAAAATAGGGCCCCCTCACTCCCTCTTCCGAACGCACGAGATTGGCTGAGGTGTTGGTGCTTTAGGGCGGAACTTGGAGTAAGGCATTCTCATCCAACACCCAACACTTCAGCCAATCCCGTGCGTTCGGAAGTGGGAGTGAAGGGGCCCCATTTTCGCCAACTTAACGTGCGGCGAGTAGAGGCAGGTGGCCGCAGTTACATGCCACATCGAGTCTTATAGAATCGATGTACAAAGAACAGTGGATCAAAAAGAATAGTGCAGACTACATTGTAATAAACTAACATGGCATTCCAGGTTAAAAAAAGCTACTTGCAAATACAATAAGTGAGTGAGTTACTTGAAACAATAGATGGAGTTTATATTCAGGATATATAAGGCCTATATTGAGGATGACTAAGGTGGCATTAGCAGACATTTGAGTTTTGGATATTTGAATTCTTATAAAGCTTCACGAGCTGCCAAAATAAGAACAAAAAAGGTCAGTGAGAGGTACAGCTACATCAATCTTGTGACCTCTTCAATGTGAGTTGTACACCTTTCATAAGTCACTATTTTTGAGTGATCTTAATAATAACGATAAACTTCATGTGGTTACGAATGTATGGTATTTTTATTTGGTAATTTTTTTCCCTCTCTCTTTCTTGTCTCTCTCTCAATTTGTTTGGTTTACTTTAGACTAGTTTGTATTCTAGTCCTGTACAGTGTTTCAGAATGTCTCGTGCTCTGATACGTTACTTTGGGACGCCAAGCTACTGGGTTCCCGCAGTATATGTTATATTTATTTTTGTGGGGCTTATAAGTAGACTTCACATTTATCCCAACACGCAAGCAAATGAAGGTTTTCTTACAGCAAATTTATTGAAGTGTGAAATGTGCTTTGAAAAATTCCTTTCCTGAATTTTTTTTGTTGCATTCAATTTCATCATGATGTGCTTATCTATTTATCTTACTTTGCACGGAATTATTTTAATGAACAAACGACGTCGCTTCCCCCGACAGAACCTATTCACTGTTGACATAGCAGAACATTCATATTTACCATAAGCACATTAAGTAAGGATTAGAATGGTAACGTAGAGTTTGAATACAGAGAGCAAGCGAGCAAGCAAGCAAGCAAGCAAGCAAGCAAGCAAGCAAGCAGGCAAGCAAGCAAGCAAGCGAGTGAACGAGCGAGCGAGCGAGAGAGAGAGAGAGAGAGAGAGAGAGAGAGAGAGAGAGAGAGAGAGAGAGAGAGAGAGAGAGAGAAAAAAAAAATCCTTGTAGTCCCTGGCGCCGTGATGGACCTGCACCTTCCCCCACCCGGCTCCTTCCTCCAGCCAGCGGTGCCGGACTCCCCTCTAACGCCGCGTCCTGCTCCTCGCTGGGGCCTGCGGGCAGTTCGGGCCTCGAGGACATCCATACAATTATAGCCTTCAGGACGCCCCGCCACGCATGCGCCACCTGAACCGCCAGGGAGTGGGTGGAGGAGGACTGTCAAAGGTTACGGCGGTGCCCGGCGCAGGAGGGTTGCGAGGTCCTGAAGCAAGGCGACGCGGACCGCTAGGTGGAGGGGTTCCCTGGGGCGCCACCGGGAGCACGGGACCGGAGGGTGCCCCCCCACGAGCTGCTACTGCCGGGAGCACGGGACCGGAGGGTGCCGCCCCACGAGCTGTTACTGCCGGGAGCACGGGACCGGAGGGTGCCGCCCCACGAGCTGTTACTGCCGGGAGCACGGGACCGGAGGGTGCCGCCCCACGAGCTGTTACTGCCGGGAGCACGGGACCGGAGGGTGCCGCCCCACGAGCTGTTACTGCCGGGAGCACGGGACCGGAGGGTGCCGCCCCACGAGCTGCTACTGCCGGGAGCACGGGACCGGAGGGTGCCGCCCCACGAGCTGCTGCTGCCGGGCTTTTCAGTGAGGCCAACTGTTCCACTGTCTCCTTTCACGCAGGAATTGTTCTGCTCATGACCTTCGTCCAAAGCCATCCTGGAAAATGGCCGATATGACTTCTTAATGATAAACTTACCCTCACAGAATGCTGCATATATGTCTGGTTGCTTCTCACGTAGTGTTATTAGGTCACGCAGGTGAATGGCTATAGCACGTGCATAATTGTGGTGATCTAGAGCGTGGAAAAGCCATTGAAGATGTGTCAGTGCATCCACATACAAAATGAAGTTGCCATCATGTACTGCATATCTATTCCAGGTGAGTACTTCCAACTATATTCTCAAAACAAGCTGCCGGAAATGAAACTGTGGGTTTTGTGATGCTCTGAATCTGCAGCACTCTTCGAATGAAACAGCAGTATTTTCGTGTGGACATATTTGGTAGTCAGTATATACACATGCGGTCACTTAATGGGCACGGGCGGTTCTTTTGATATGCGCTGCTTTCAGAAAGGACTCCACAGTTCCTGGTGTGCCTATGTTAGCTTGCACGAGTGCTGATGTCCAGCCGCTTCCATCCAAAGGATCACCGAGCACTTTAAGTAACGTCATCTTGATATGTAGACCACCCAGCACGACCACGAATGAACGTTCGCCGTATCGTTCTGGCCACATCCACTGTATTTGTGTTTCTATCATGAACAATGGCTGATCGAATGCAATGACAGAAGTTTGTCCGGGATTCAGGACTTCTACAGTTTTCTTTACTACATTCATGGAGTGCCGAATCATTGTCACTGACTTTGACTCATCAGGGAATAGTGGGAGTAGCGCAATGACTGTCGTGGGGCCGTGATCGTCACTCTCGCCTGAGTATGAATTTTTGGTGTGGTATGCTGCCCATGATACTGTCACATCCTTATCTGACTTGATGGTGCTCTTGTTGTCAATAAAACTGCTGACGTGATCACACCATTTGCACTCTCTTGCCGCCGACTACAGTTCGACTGAACTAGGTTGCATACTTCGGGAACAGGAGGGTGCTTGTTTACTGCTGTAACGGCCGGTACAAATGTGTAGTAACTATTCTCCGGCAGCCTATTGACCTTCTTACCAGACTTGGTGACAGCTATGCACGTTTGCTTAGTCCCGCAATCGCCAGCGTTAGGGTGTTGAAACAATGAGATGTAAGTCCCATGGAAGGATCCATGTGCAGTAGTTGCTGATGGGCCGTGGCCAATATTGTCGACAGCTGACGTCGTGAACACACCAGTGTTGAGTGTAGGTGAGCATACAGTTCCAATACTCTTCAAATGGTTGATGACTGAGTTACCTAGATCGGCAGACATGTCAAGTACACGATCATATGTGACTGATAATCCAAGCCTATGAAATGTTTCAACTAAGTCTCTTGACCTAGTCCTAGGGTGCAATAATGTACCAACAAAAAGTGGCAGTGGCGTCTCTCGTTCTCCACCATGTCTGGTTACCGATGTACCTTCTTGATGACAGTAAGCAGAGTTGTTATACTTTATCAATTGTGATGACGACAACACTGTCTGTGACAAATACATTGCTTTTTTTTTGGTAATGTATGTTCAAGGTGAGTTCTCTGTACTTTACTTAGTAGTGTTTGCTGAAATGCATGATATGTGCTGAGTTATGGGCAGAATACCGCTTGTTATTCTATTTTAATCTTAACAAAATATCACTTTTCACTCATTCATAATTATGGGATCACATTAGTGGTCTGAATCGATTTATCAGGGTCTTAAACATAAATTGGCATGCCTTTCTTATGTATTTGCGATATCTGAGTCGTGTGATATAATTTACAAATATATATTCAGAATCGAGGGGGGCCATTTTCCAAGATGGCCACCAGGGCCAACAGAGGGCAGATCCAGAATGACTCCAATCTTTAAAATGTTCATTATGATGTATACTAACAATGTACCAAGTTTCATGCTTTTATCATAAAGTGCATGCTTCGGTCCAATAATGACACTTAGCCGCTGGACTGTGATTAGGCGATGCAGGATGAGCCTTTACGTGGCAGTCCTCAATGAGACGAATGTAACCACAGCAGGTGAATGCAAAGAGTATTTATGATATGTGAGGTGAACCAATCCTCTTCCATTACACACTGGCGATTCAGAGTATACGCAAAGTGTCCTGATCCCCCCCCATAAGATAAGGGCCGTCATTGTAATAGGTAACTTAGAATTTTGTTTAAGAATACAACCTTTACACACACACACACACACACGCACACACACACACACACACACACACACTACCACAATGCAGGGTGGGAGCGGCGTGACCAAACCTACTTATTAGGCCTAACTTAAAGCGAATGGAATACACACACACACACACCAAGCCACAAGACGCCGCTCGCTGCTGCACTGGATCACCAGGACCAGTGGCGTACCCAGAAAATTGAAAAGGGGGGGCCAATATATATAATATATATATATATATATTATATATATATATATATATATATATAATATATATATATATATATAATATATAATAATAAATATATATATAATATATATATATATAATTATATATATATATATATAATTATATATATATATATATAATAATATATAATATATATAAATATAATATATATATATATAAATTATATATATATATATATATATATATATATAATATAATTTATATATATATATATTATATATATAATATATATATATATATATATATATATATATATATATATATATATATATATATATATATATATATATATATATATATATATATAATTAATATATATATATATATATATATATATATAAGTATATTAATTTATTATTATTTATTCTTTGCAAAAGGGGGGGGCCATGGCCGCATGCCCCCCCTCCATCCCCTCTCGGTACGCCACTGAGTATAAACATTCTTAAGATCTTCGCAAAGTCAGGCAAGCACATGAGGATGGAGGCGGCACAGCCTAGGGAGGGAGGGAAGCACCTAGGGCGTGCCCATGTAGTGGATCTATAACGACAATAATTTAATTCCGGCATGGAAACCTAATGCGGGATTTCATCAGCCCTTTGTCCATCTTCTACTGGAAGGTCAGCGCGTCGGCAAATGTTTTCCCAATACTGTCATTGATCATTAGGACAATGCTTATATTAGGGCTGCTGCCGCCCTGCCCGGCCCGTGCTAAACAATGTGTGCTAATTAATTTTTAGAAGTTATACAACATCTAAAAAAACCGTAACAATTAGGTGGGAAATAGTTTAATTATCGGGGCTTTCAAGGAGTTTTAGAAAATCGTATTCATTAAGTCCTCACACATTTGTATTGTTAAGTCATCGCAAATCACAGCGTCAACAAATAATATCAATACATGAGGGTAACAGTATTACATTGATCTTATAGATGGTAATGTTACTTGGATATATTGTTAGTGATGCAAAACACAAACGGCGCGACCCTGTAAGGGCCAGGCGGTGACCCTTTGTTTCAGTGGAGATCGCCCTCCACTACCATCCCCTTTTGACGATCCATCTCGCCGCGGCTCCTTTCTCTCTTTTCCTCACAATTATAATTTCATACAAAAATGCAAAACTGTATCAGCATGCGATACTTCTGCCTGGTGGTGGTGATGGTGATGGGGGTCGGGATCACCCTCGTCCTGCGGGGCTTGGTGCTGGAGGCCGACAAGCTGCGCCAGGCGATGAGGGCCTGGAGGGACGCAGGGCCCCACACCACCCTGCTGGGGAAGGTGCGGGGGCACCTGGTGGCCGCCTCGTGGCTGGCGTCCCCAAGTGATCCCCTGGCAGAGTGCGGCTTCCCCCTAGGTGACAGCTGGGGGAAGGTGCTGCCCATGGTGGTGGGCAGCAAGGAACGTCTGGCCTGTCTGGAGAGGCAGGTCCAGAAGGCCGAGCAGGAACACAAGACGTTTGTGCTCTGCTTCGTGTTGATCGTGTGTGTGGTGGTGGTTGTGTTCGTGGCCCTGGCGGCAGGGTGCTCCTGGGCACGGCAGACCCTGATGTCCCTACATGTGTCCCCTCTACTTCACGCTCTATCCCCGCCCCTGATGTCCCTACGTGTGTCCCCTCCTACTGTCACGCTCTATCCCCCGCCCCTGATGTCCCTGTGTATCTCTCCTCCTAAGTTCAAGATGTCCACTGCCAGGCCTAAAATCCCGCCCCTGATGTCCCTGTGTATCTCTCCTCCTAAGTTAAAGATGGCCACTGCCAGGCCTAAACTCCCGCCACTGATGTCCCTGTGTATCTCTCCTCCTAAGTCCAAGACATCCACGGCCAGGCCTAAAATCTCGCCACTGATGTCCCTGTGTATCTCTCCTCCTAAGTCCAAGACATCCACTGCCAGGCCTAAAATCCCGCCCTGATGTCCCTGTGTATCTCCCCTCCTAAGCCCAAGATGCCCAAACTGTCAGGCCTAAAATCCCGCCCTGATGTCCCTGTGTATCTCTCCTCCTAAGTCCAAGACATCCACTGCCAGGCCTAAAATCCCGTCACTGATATCCCTATGTATCTCTCCTCCTAAGTCCAAGATGTCCACTGTCAGGCCTAAAATCCCGCCCCTGATGTCCCTGTGTATCTCTCTCCTAAGCCCAAAAGACACCCACTGCCAGGCCTAAAATCCCGTCACTGATATCCCTATGTATCTCTCCTCCTAAGTCCAAGATATCCACTGCCAGGCCTAAAATCCCGCCCTGATGTCCCTGTGTATCTCTCCTCCTAAATTAAAGATTTTCCACTGCCAGGCCTAAAATCCCGCCCCTGATGTCCCTGTGTATCTCTCCTCCTAAGTTAAAGATGTCCACTGCCAGGCCTAAAATCCCGCCACTGATGTCCGGGTTCGTTTCTCCTCCAAAACCAACGATCTCCAAACCCGGACAAAAATTCCTATCACTGATGTCCGGGTTCGTTTCTCCTCCAAAACCAACGATCTCCAAACCCGGACAAAAATTCCTATCACTGATGTCCGGGTTCGTTTCTCCTCCAAATCCAACGATCTCCAAACCCGGGCAAAATTCCTTTTCTATGACTCCGTCAAGACCGTAAGCCTTCCGAGGATCTAGGCCAGAAAGGGCAAAGAAAACATCATTACGAAGGATCTTAATGACACGCATAATATAGTCAAAGGGTGGAGGAGAAGGAGGAACAACAAGCCCTTCATCAACCAGAGTGGAATTTTTAGCAAAGGTTTGAGCGAAGAGTTCAGCTTTAGAAGTAGATGAGACAGCTGAGGAGCCATCTGGGTGAAGCATAGGAGGGAAAGATGAAGAAGAAAAATTGTTAGAGATGTTATTGCTAGATGCCAGAAGTCACAAGAGGAATTTGATCAGAAAGATTTTGACATTTTCTATGAATGAAAGAGTTTTGGTAAGTTGAAGTAAAGATTTGGTATGATTACGGGCGGGAAATATAAAGGGCATGAGTTTCAGGAGATGGATGCTTACGGTACCTTTTGTGAGCCCTTTCTATCTCGGACAGCATGAGAACAAGCCGTGGGGCTTAAGCATCCTTAAGATGATGTCATGTAGTAGGCATTGAAAAAAAAATCTACACAATATTCCATGTGTTTTTAATCTCTTCATTTTCGTGGTTATATTTCAACTTTTCACAAACTTAACAGACAACCTTGTGGTATTCATGAAGTATTCCCGTAAAAAGCATACAACTTTCATTTGTCCCCCTTTCCTACGACTTAATCCTTCACGCCCTGATCTTTCCTTTGTTATAAAAAAAAATGTCTGTTGTTAGCCATATAATTACGCAAATTAACTAAATAAACCAAATTAGTTAGTCGACAAGGGTACTAAACAGGTCATATATATAAAAACATGCCTTAGATTCATTAAAAAATTCATCTAATGGTGGTCAAATTACAAGGGGAAATTACGTTCTGGGTCTCAAGGGGTTAAATCTTTTCAAGAGAGGAGTGACAAGACACTTTCCCGAACCAAATTGGCCCACCCCCCTTTCTGTTATTTTAAACTGTCTTTCTTTATAGGGACTGGCGACTAGGCAAGCTTTTGTTACTTCTTATTTTTGTTCCCTTTTGGTCGGGTCCTTTGTGATGAAAAAAATGTAATTAAGATGATAAAACATATGATCATATTTATGAACCTACATCTTTATAAAATGGAACTTGAGAATCTGATTTCTTATTCTTCTTATACGTGTTCGAACTTCAACCTTCCAAATATTATACTTAATTAAATGTCTAATCTCTTATCTAACATCTATCAATCTACAGCTTATATCTTTATCTATCGCTTTTTATATTACAATCTAACGTTTTTTAAAGTATTTATCAATATACTTATCTAGTTTTAAGTTATTTTTAAGTTCATGAAATTACTTATTTTTCTTATCACACTCTGCCTTGTGTGCTAAAGTGCCATTACTACTTGATTTTATATTACAATCTATCGTATGTTTTTTAGTGTATCGATCTACTTATCTAGCTTTATACACACATAAATATATATATATATACTAGCCGCAAAGCCGCCCTCCGGGCGGACTTTTTGGCTAGCTCCTGCGGAGGGCTATTGGTGGGCCTTCGGCCCACCACCTGTGTTTGGTGGGCCTTCGGCCCACCAAACACAGACTCTCCAGATAGCCCCTTCTAACTTTCCTGAAATCATGGATGTAGAAATGTATATATTAACGCCAACCCATTCACATCACCCCCAACCCATTCACTCACCCATTACCCCTCACCCCCCACCCATTTACTCACCCATTACCCATCACCCCCCACCCATTCACTTACCCATTATCCATCACCACCACCCATTCCCCTCACCCCTTACCCATCACCCCCCACCCATTCACTCACCCATTATCCATCACCACACACCATTCACTCACCATTACCCATCACCCCCCACCCATTCACTCACCCATTATCCATCACCACACACCCATTTTACTCACCCATTTCCCATCACCCCCCACCCATTCACTCACCCATTATCCATCACCACACACCCATTTTACTCACCCATTATCCATCACCACACACCCATTCACTCACCCCTTACCATCACCCCCCACCCATTCACTCACCCATTACCCATCACCCCCACCCATTCACTCACCATTACCCATCACCCCCCACCCATTCATCACCCATTACCCATCACCCCCCACCATTCACTCACCCATTACCCATCACCCCCACACCCATTCACTCACCCATTACCCATCACCCCCCCACCATTTACTCACCATTACCCATCACCCCCCACCCATTCACTCACCCATTATCCATCACCACACACCCATTCACCCCACCCCTATCCATCACCACACACCCATTCACTCACCCATTACCCATCACCCCCCACCCATTCACTCACCATTACCCCTCACCACACCCCCCATTCACTCACCCATTATCCATCACCCCCCACCCATTCACTCACCCCTTACCCATCACCCCACCCCTTCCCCCACCCCTCACCCATCACCCCACCCATTCACTCACCATCAAACCCCCCCCCCCATTACCCATCACCCCACCCATTCACTCACCCATTACCCCTCACCCTACATCAAGGCTTCCTCAATTCTCGCAACCCACTTTTTTTCACAAATTTTCGCTAATAGGCCCGCTAAAAAAAAGAAAAAAAAAAAGTGATCGGATCATCTATAAGTGGGCTTATGACCTTCCCCCGGTCAACCTGGTTCCAAAAATGTGGTATATGATGGGATTCCGCCACGGGGGGCGGAACCTATACCACACACACACACACACACACAGACACACACACTTTCGCTTTTATTAATATACTAGCCGCAAAGCCGCCTCCGGGCGGATTTTTTGGCTAGCTCCTGCGGAGGGTTATTGGTTGGCCTTCGGCCCACCACTGTGTTTGGTGGGCCTTTGGCCCACCAAACATAGACTCTCCAGATAGCCCTTCTAACTTCCTGAAATCATGGATGTAGAAATGTATGTATTCCCCCCCCCCATTCACTCACCCATTACCCCTCACCCCCCACCCATTCACTCACCCATACCCATCAACCCCCACCCCTTCACTCACCCCTTACCCATCACCCCCACCTATTCCCTCACCCATCACCCATCATCCCCAACCCAACCAATCACCCCCACCCATTCATCACCCATCACCCCACACCCATTACCCCTCACCCCACCCATTCACTCACCCATTACCCATCACCCTACATCAAAGGGTTTTCCCCAATTCTCGCACCCACTTTTTTTTCACAATTATCGCTAATAGGCTGCTAAAAAAAAAAAAAAAAAAAGGGATCGGATCATCTCATAATTGGGCTTAAAACCTTCCCCCGGTCAAACCCGATTCCAAAAATGTGCCATATGAGGGGATTGCGCCACGGGGAGGCGGAAAACCCATACCAGACACACACACACACACACACACAGGACGACAGACTTTCGCTTAATTTACCATTACCCATCACCCCCCACCCATTCCCTCACCCATCACCCATCACCCCAACCCATCACCCCCCACCCCTTTACTCACCCATCACCCCACACCCATTACCCATCACCCCCCCATCACTCACCCATTACCCATCACCCTACATCAAGGTTTCCTCAATTCTCGCAATCCACTTTTTTTTTTTCACAATTATCGCTAATAGGCTGCTAAAAAAAAAAAAAAAAAAAAAGATCAGATCACTCATAATTGGCTTAAAACCTTCCCCTGGTCAACCCGGTTCCAAAAATGTGCCATATGAGTTGATTGCGCCACGGGGGGGCGGAAACTATACCAGACACCACACACAAACACACACCCAAAAACACACACACACACACACAACAAAACAGACAGACAGACACACTTTCGCTTAATTATTATAGATTACCCATTACCCCCAAACCCATTCCCTCACCCATCACCCATCACCCCCAACCCATCACAGCCCACCCATTCACTCACCCATCACCCCACACCATTACCCATCACCCCACCATTCACCACCCATTACCCATCACCCTACATCAAGGTTTCCTCAATTCTCGCAACCACTTTTGTTTTCACAATTCTCGCTAATAGGCTGCTAAAAAAAAAAAAAAAAAAAAAGGTGATCGGATTATCTCATAAAATGGGCTTATGACCTTCCCTGGTCAACCTGATTCCAAAAATGGGGCCATATGAGGTGTTTGCGCCACGGGGGGCGGAACCTTTACCACACACACACACACACACCACACCACACACCACACCACAGACAGACAGACAGACACACTTCGCTTATATTATTATAGACTAGCCGCAAAGCCGCCCTCCGGGCGGACTTTTTGGCTAGCTCCCGCGGAGGGCTATTTGGGGGGCCTCGGCCCACCACTGTGTTTTGGGGGGCCTTCGGCCCACCAAAAAATGCTCCCCCAGATAGCCCCTTCTAACTTTCCTGAAATCATGGATGTAGAAATGTATGTATTCCCCCACCCATCACTCAACCCATTACCTATCACCCCCCCCATTTACTCACCCATTACCCACACCCCCCCCACCCATTCACTCACCCATTACCCATCACCCCCCCCATTCACTCACCCATTACCCATCACCCACACCCATTCACTCCCCCCATTTCCCCTCACCCCCAACCCATCACCCCCCACCCATTCACTCACCCACACCCCACACCCATTACCATCACCCCACCCATTCACTCACCCATTACCATCACCCTACATCAAGGGGTTCCTCAATTAGAGAGAACTGAAACTCGAGAAATGCCAGTGGTCGCTGGCAGTTTTAACTCAAATGTTTGGGCTACTGTGTTTTGGCTCCGCGACTAATATTTTCATAAATTAATTTCGCGATAAACATTTATGCACCGCATTGAATACCAAAAAATATAGTTCTTCTGTTGTTTTTACTAATTTATGGATGACATTCATTACGATGGAACGTTCCCATAATAGCAATTAATGCAAATTACTCGCCTCGAGTAGCAAAGCTTAATATATTTTTACATGTATATTGTGGCATGTAAAATTTGGGTGATGTTCACACTGTTTTTAAGACAGTACTGCTGCGTCTGGCAAACGCTTGTCAAAATACAATAAGCAATGCCTTGGAAAAAACGAAGAATAAAAAATGCCGAAATCGGCTTGTTGCTGCGACAATGTAGGTATAATTGTGGAGGCGACACGCCGCGGCGGGGAGTGGTGGGCGGGGAGATTGTGGGGGGGAGATTGAACAAAAAATTGCCCCTTCACGCGTCGACTCATTTCACTTCCAGGCTTTCTATCTGATTGATACACAATAATAACAGAAAATATGACTGCCTGGTATAGATAACTTCTAAACATACGCTATTGACTATATCATAGAGTAACATTTACCTCGCCTCCTCAACTAAACCTACTTGGTTATTTGGTTTTAAAAGCATGTTTACAGGGCTCAGGCTTCTATACAATATACATATAGAAGAAAATCGTTCTTAAAATTATACTTTTGTGTTTTAAGTGCAGGGAATAAGCCCATATTTTTCTTTCAAATTGACCAACTTTTCACCAAATTGTGAGTTAAAACTGCCAGCGACCACTGGCATCGGAGTTGCAGTTCTCTCTAATTCTCGCAACCCACTTTTGTTTTAACAATTCTCGCTAATAGGCTGCTAAAAAAAAAAGAAAAAAAAAAGTGATCGGATCATCTCATAAGTGGGGTTATGACCTTCCCCTGGTCAACCTGATTCCAAAAAATGTGCCATATGAGGTGTTTGCGCCACGGGGGGCGGAACCTATACCCCACACACACACACACACACACACACACAGACAGACACACTTTCGCTTATATTATTATAGAAGATATATATATATATATATATATATATATATATATATATATATATATATATATATATATATAATTTATTATTATTTATTCTTTGCCAAAGGGGGGGCCATGGCCGCATGCCCCCCCCCCCCCCCTCGGTACGCCACTGACCAGGACCTCAGTGCCCAATGAGAGAGAGATAAGATAGATAAGATACTTTGATCCTATCTAAACACTTTGCAAGTACCAACTACAAGGTTATTGACTATACAAACCGCCACCACGCCAGGACGAACCTGGTGGACTCGAACCGTTGACCGAATGCAGGGACGCTGCACGCGAGCTCACGGCTCTACCAACCATGCCACCCTGCCGGGTAATGAGAGAGAGAGAGAGAGAGAGAGAGAGAGAGAGAGAGAGAGAGAGAGAGAGAGAGAGAGAGAGAGAGAGAGAGAGTATATATGAGGGGGGAGATGGGGGAGATGAAGGAAGAGGAAGAGGTTCTTAGTACAATCCTCTTAACACACACACACACACACACACACACACACGTACAAGTCTGGTATGGGCGTGGCATTCAAACAAGACCGCCAGCCCCACACAGGGCTCCGAGCCTTCCTGGTGAGGCCTCTGGGACCCTCCATCACCCTCTCTTTCGATTCATATTTTTTTTCTTCTTTTTCTTCCTTTTACTCTATTCCCCTTCTTTCTTCTTCTTAAGGGAGTATTCTATCAACATCTCCTGACAACAGAGACTACCAGTACTCGCAGGGCACTTTGACAGTCGTGCTGTGAGAGGCTCTGTGATAATATGATTGGCTGGTGGCCTTCAAATTGAAAGATCGATGGTCAGCCCTCTCTGATCACCCTAGCATGCTGCAAAGTCTTGGTTGGTCAGTCCATTTGATCATATTATCACATATGTAAAGCTGGGCGGCGGCAATATACTTTTTTGGCGTGCGCGTCTTGGTCTGTTTCCCTCCATTGTATTCCAGACAACGTCAGCTCGCCGCCTCAGGTAATTAAATTATCAGCTATTTCAATGTATACTAAAGACAATATACACACCAGTCGTCCTACCAACATGTATCCGAACAGTGTTGAGCACTAGTTTGAGACAATCAGGCTTCCTACATAGTCATGGCCTTGTTTCTAAGATGATACATTCACGTTTAGAGCACGTGTAACCGCACCTCTAAACTTCCACACAAAGTAAACACACATAACCGTCCTGGTAGCCGTCAGGCAGGGAACCAATATGATATCAAATGCACCAACATATCTCACGGGACCTCCTCCTTCATCTTTTCTTCCCTTCTTCATACAAGGTCATAATGTTTAAAGAGCCTTGAAATCGGACCTTATTGCTTCCTTCGACTCTCACTAAACCAGGCAGCCGCGAGTTGGTATGTGTCGCATAATCATGTCCTGATCTGAATGGCATGCGAGCGAAAGTCGGCGGCATTTCTCTAAGACGCCATGGAGGCTGCTTTACCATGAAGTTTTCTCATTCCCAGGAATTATCACGCTCCACGTTGTTGTGTGCGAGATTGGACTTACGCCAAAAAATTCCTGTATCCCTATTATCATTCATTTCATCATTACTACCATCAATAAATATTACACAACAACAACAACTACGGTACTACAACTACCACTACTGCTACTACTACTACCCTTAAGAAATTACTCGAGGATCAGTGAGGGTGGTATGACGTAAATATTGGTCAAGGAAAGGAAGGAATTGCACGTGGAGGGGAGAGGGGAGGCTACACTTACTTCAGAAAGACTCATAAAGCAGGCGAGGGAAAGGGAAGGGGGCATAAAGTAAATAGAAAACGACGCAGTAAGCAATGGAGAGAGAGAGAGAGAGAGAGAAGAGAGAGAGAGAGAGAGAGAGAAGAAGAGAGAGAGAGAGAGAGAGAGAGAGAAGAGAGAGGAGAGAGAGAGAGAGAGAGAGAGAGAGAGAGAGGAGAGAGAGAGAGAGAGAGAGAGAGAGAGAGGAGAGAGAGAGAGAGAGAGAGAGAGAGAGAGAGAGAGAGAGAGAGAGAGAGAAGAGAGAGAGAGAGAGAGAGAGAGAGAGAGAGAGAAGAGAGAGAGAGAGGAAAAGAGAGAGAGAGAGAGAGGAAGAGAGAGAGAAGAGAGAGAGAGAGAGAAGAGAGAGAGAGAGAGAGAGAGAGAGAGAGAGAGAGAGAGAGAGAGAGAGAGAGAGAGAAGAGAGAGAGAGAGAGAGAGAGAGAGAGAGAGAGAGAGAGAGAGAGAGAGAGGAGAGAGAGAGAGAGAGAGAAGAGAGAGAGAGAGAGAGAGAGAGAAAAAACCCACCTAGAACGCAGGATGAACCAAATATAAGATGAAGAAAAGGAAGAGCCGAAATCGAAGGAATAGAAGAGGAAGAGGTAAGAAATACGACAGACA
>JACEEZ010016696.1:240000-260000 GCA_016584305.1 Chionoecetes opilio
CAGGGTACACTACCAACTGATCACACCAGAAGCCAGACAATGATAATGTACGGAATTTTGTCTGACAACCCTGGTTCACCTGCATATCAATAAGCTCCTCCTTCAGGTTGTCAGCATCACTCATGTCTGCCAGGAAGGGCTGCTGAATCCATTCTGGAAATGTATGATCCTTGGGAAAGTACTTTGTCAAGGATCATACATTTAGAGGTGAGCAACAATATTTTCTACAAGCTGTAGAAAGCTGTAGTTTCTGTACAAGCATGTGACTGACTGTCTTATTCCCCAATATCTCGTCCAGGATGGGGAGCTTCTCACATTCCCTTCTTGGTTGGGACGATTCCAGGGGTGAAAGTTTCTTCTTGAAGGCTTTTTCCCTTCTCTGCACAAGCAAGATTATTAGCAAACATGCCTTGCATGGACAAGTCGAGTTAATTCAAATGGCTGAAAATGTCTGCCAGATAAGAGAGAGAGAGGATGAACATTTCGTCCTCAAAATTTTCAGCGAACTTACTCTGATTATTGCAATCTCATCCTTGAGCTCTGCAATACGGGTCAGGATCTTCCCACGTGAGAGCCACCGCACTTCAGTGTGGAAGAGAAAGGGACTTGATATTCATTTCCCACTCCTCACAATGTAACTGAACACTCTGTGTCTGTGTTTTAAAGGACGCCCCCGGATGAAATTTCACAACTTTAACACAGACATAAAAAACTATTGAGGTGAGGCGGCAACGCAGCAGCAAAGCATGGCGATTGAGAACACAGTGTTTCTGATGATATTGGTACCCTGTTCTTAACCAAAGCAGTAAAGCCAAACCTATTCCCTATCATGGCGGGGGCACTATCTGTGCAGACCGACACTACCTTCTCCACTTGATATGAGCTTCTCAAAGAACTCGTCCAAGAGTCGGAATACATCCGCTGCCTTCGTGTCGTTGCAATGCCTCGCCGAAGAGGAATTCATCTTAGTTTCACCATCCTTAATGTACCGGGTATACAATATCAGTTGACTCATGTTGGAAACATCAGTTGATTCATCCCAACTGGAGACAGATGCAGATGGGACTGTCCATAATCCCCAAAGAACAATCTGGTCCAATATGTCGAAAACTCATATCTGCAACTATCCCTGCGATGCATCGTTGGACGGAGGCACTTCTTTCATCTTCTTGGCTGCCTCTTTTCCAAGAACCGGTTCTACCATCCGAATGGTACATGGCATAACCAGGTTTTCGAAGCCGAATGTGAAGCCTTCTCCCTGAGCACTAGTATGCCACCTCATGGGAAGCTTGCAGATGGGGTTTCTGCATTGGCTTGAATCCAAGTCGGGGTAGTGTGCCTTTTGGTCATATCTAGCCCTCTAAGCCTGCGTCAATAATCTGTTCATGTTCTAAGATAAGATATTTTGTTTCCTATCTAGACACTTGCAAGTACCAACTACAAGGTTATTGACTATACAAAGCGCCACCACGCCAGGAAAAAATTTGGTGGGCTTGAACCCCTGACCAAATGCAGGGACGCTACACGCGAGTCCGCAGCTTTTCCCAAACCGATCACGCTAAACGGGTCTGTTCATGTTCTGCAGCTAAATGCTTCACTGGTGCTCTTGGAGTCTAGCATACTTCAAATTGAGTTGCAAATAATGAAATGGCAGGTCATACATTGTGCCCGGTCTGGTCCCCCAAACAATCATCCAGGAGTGCATTGAAGCCATACGTGACATTTTCGTCACTTTTTTTACGCGTCTTTGGCATTGCAAAAATCACAACAAGCCTATGGACAAACAAAGAAAGCTGTTATCAAAAAAAAGCACCAATCAACTTAGCCATTGACCTTCAAAATTTAAATTGATTGGGTTTTTTTGACCATAGGTAACGTTCCCCTCCAAAAAATACTTCAAAAAAATTGGGAGCAACTACTTTATGAGTGATGTTAACAGAGAAAAAAACAAAAGACACAGACGAACACAGTATTTTTCCACCTTCGGGGGTAGAGGTAATGATAATATGTGTACAATTTATAGTCAACAATGATATTTTTAAATAAAAACAACAAAAAGTTTAAGTTTACGGTAGGCTCAAACCTTTTCCCAAAAGCCCATTAAATTGGTGCAGTTTTGAACAAGGGTCATCAATACATTCATCTATAAAAAAAATGAATCGACACATTGAAGAGAGAGAGAGATTATATGAGTGAGTTAGAGCGAATGCGAAAGAGTATACCTTTCAATGGTCTTACCAGAATTACTGGAACTTGAAGTTAAGGCGAAACACAACGATGCGGGGGGGGGCTGAGCTGTACTGCTACTACGTAACTACTGCCCGCAGCGGCGCGGTCTCACCGTTCACGTTAGACATCAGCACTCGAGTGAAAGTTTCACTATCAATGAAAGTCAGTATTATGAGGTTAAAGTTTATCAAATAAAAATAGTACTATTATCAAAAAGTATCCCTTCGATACTTTCGTATCCATTGCGAGGAAGTCTAACATAGTACTGCCATATATGGACAATATCCCAGCACCCCCTAAAATTGATTTCAGCACCCCCTGGGGGTGCTAGCACCCCAGGTTAAGAAATACTGCTCTAGAGGCTGACTAAGAGATTACACGCCTCCATCCGACGTCTCCACGAGTGAGAGGAAAAACTGGAGGAAGATGACAATTGTGGGATCTGTTCTTCTCCCTGTCCCATAAGATATTTCACTTCACCATTATCGCCAAGGCCACTCTACTCTTATTACAACCACCATAGTCCGGTTGCCAACAGTAGTCAGTACTTATGTCAACCCAGAAATGTTTGGTACTATAAGGTTTTTTGGTATATTTGTGAAGATTGAAGCACACTGAATCCAAATCCACCTTTTGCCAGAGCGGCAACTTTTTGGAATTTTTTTTATGAGCATAAATCCAAGATGGCCACTGACGTGATTGTGCAAAACAGTAAATCGCCAATATCTTTTGATATAAAAAAGCTAGAGAGATAAATTTAGTGTCTACACCTAGGTTTTCATATATAAGGAACACAATGGAAGTGGTAGAAAGTTCATAGGATGTTGCAAATTAATAGTAATCCAAGATGGACTCCATTTTATATCTGCAATCAATCATATTTGAAATATGTTTTCTTAAGCTTTAGGCCCCCACCAACCAAATAGGTAAATGTATGCACAAATATTCTTTGGTATAGGATGTATTTGATTTAACTCCTTATTCTAAACAATAAACGAATGTCATCTTCAACATAAAATAGATTTTTTTAAATTGCTTTGACTATATGATGGACATCAAATTGAGTCAAGTACATTGCTTTTGGAAACAAGTACTATATTTTTCACATAGCAACTTTGCTGATATTCCAATGAATGTATACGTATCCAGTGAAAGTATACGTTACGTATACTTTCGTGTTAATACGGTATTTTGTACTCAAGAGGGTCAAGGAAATCGCACGGGTAATATCCTCCTGCTTTCGTCGTCAGTTGCCGTCTTATGAACATCAATTGCAACATCTCACCCTTTTTTTTTGGGTTTTGGCACTCACCTGGTGACCCCTCACAATGACAATACACTGTGCACGAGAGTCCAGAGCACAGCAGCAGAGGTTTTCTTGTGAACAGGGTTTTCTGCAGCCCTGCACTGGGAGCTTATAACTTTCATTAGTGCAGGAGGAGCTAGCGGTCCACTGGCGATTTCTGGAGTGACAATCTTTCATGATCAGACATAACTTCGCTGCAGACTTACGGAACGTAAAACCTCATCATAGCTTGAACCAGATCATGCTCCTGCAACAACCGTACAAGTTCACCACTGCCAAATTTATGGTGCAACATTAAGACCTAGCGTTCTCTGATTTAAAAATAACCCAATATGCTTTGTATACATGAGATAATGTCAGAGCAGCCTTGTCTGTTTTCCCTTTTGGGCACTAAACTAGCAACTAGATTCAGAAGGGTTTTACTGGTACTTGCCCCAAACATTTGCATAGGTGAACTGCTAAATTCATAGTTGCTGGGCTTTCTATTTCTCTAACCTCTAATCTCACCTTTGTACAAGCCCGTCAACATGATCTTCCTCTTCAGAAGAATTTCTTTGGCAAAAAAGCTTTATACACTTTGAGACATACTTTCCGAAACCTATATATTCGCACAAACCTTCTGACTTCAAAATGACAAGTTTTCACAAAATAAAATGACAAATTTGACAACATTTGTATCAGTAAATTTCCTTTGGTGACCCTTTATAAAGCTCGTACAACTCAGATACAGTCGAGTTTGCTCCCAGTTTAAATCATTTCGTCCTTAAATCGTTTCTTAAATCGTTCATTTCGTTTCCCAACATTCGACAGCGCTAGATCTGATATGAGCGGTACACAATCAGGCAGCTTGGCAAGGGGTTTCCTGTATTTGTTTTAGCATCGCAGATAATATTGTGCATCTGCGGCTGGTAAGTCTACGGGGCCAGCAAGGCGAGGAGATATATTTTTGTGCCCATGCATCCCACGACTCTCGCCGTATCCAGGAGATGGTGTTTGAACGTCAGTTGTCCAGATCGGGTAACAGTCTCACATGGCATACTTTGTGCCACTGTCAGGGTGACGATGGTCAATGGGGGGACAGTCTTTACCACATAATAAGCAATATTGCTTGAAGTTTAAACGTGGTTACTTGTGACCGCCGCCGCTTCACAGGGAGATCATATTCATCAGATTTCCGCTTTGTGTGGGTTCCTTCCCCTGTGGTCCTTTGAAGTGTACGATGCTGCACAGGAGGCATGACAGCGTAGCTGTTGTGGGGCTCAGTTGCTAGCTTTGCTTCAAAGTCAAGAGTATACCATCACCTTTTCTTTTCATCTTCGATGATGGTCTTTAGGCCCTCCCCGCCAAAATTCCGCCATTTACTTGTGGCCTTGCAGGGGGCAAACAAACACTCCATATTTCACATTCAGCCTTCATATACTCCATTATATTTTGAAAAAAAGATATGTTTATGGGTTTTTAGGGCTATGTCAGCCAAGTTCTTGTAAAAATAAACCAAATGAATATCCTTTAAACCATAAATATAGGAAAAAGATAAAGAAAAGATTCATCAAATAGCCTATTTAAATATCATGAATGATTACTGTTGAACTCATGACGGCGGAGATACCAATAATAACCACATAAGTATAATAACGCACCTTCAACTCTACACGAAGCACACACCCAACACCACATACACTTAGCACGCTACCATGCGCCAGATTACGTACACAGATCAAGAAGTTTACAAAACGACATCTTGTAAACTAATACGCAATCACAAAAATATGACTCAACAATTACACTATCAACATAGTGTCCTTCTTGGATTACTGTAACTTTGCAACATCCTATGAACTTTTTGTCACTTCCATTGTGTTCCTTATTTATGAAAACTTAGGTGTAGACACCAAATTTATCTCTCTAGCTTCATTATATCAAAAGATATTGGCGATTTACTGTTTTACACAATCGCGTCAGCGGCCATCTTGGATTTATGCTCATAAATAAAATTCCCCAAAGTTGCCGCTCTGGCAAGAGGTGGATTTCGATTCAGTGTGCTTCAATCTTTCCAAATTTACCAAAAAATACCTTATAGTACCAAACATTTCTGGGTTCATGTGCTTGGCAACTGGACTACCACCATTACTATTGCCATCACTAGTTGCCTCGGCGGTTTTTTCTCCACTTCTTGATTTTTGTATATTTTTTCGATTTTTTTTTCTCTCTCTCTCTCTCTCTCTCTCTCTCTCTCTCTCTCTCTCTCTCTCTCTCTCTCTCTCTCTCTCTCTCTCTCTCTCTCTCTCTCTCTCTCTCTCTCTCTCTCTCTCTCTCTCTCTCTCTCTCTCTCTCTCTCTCTCTCTCTCTCTCTCTCTCTCTCTCTCTCTCTCTCTCTCTCTCTCTCTCTCTCTCTCTCTCTCTCTCTCTCTCTCATCGCTTACCGTGCTTATTTAGGGTTTGTTCCCGTCCATCTCCACTTCTTTTTCATCCTTGGTCTTCTTTCCCTCCATCTTCCTGGAAAGAAAATGACAAACATAAGATGAGAAACGAAATACCCCAGCTCTTTCACGGAACCAACACTAGACGAAGGATAAATCTTTCTCTCTCTCTCTCTCTCTCTATGTCTCTCTCTCTCTTTCTAAGTCACACATGTTGTGCGGGATATGACAATAAAGAACTCCTCCCACACACAAACACACATGTATATGCGCCATAAACAATTTGTAAATACGTAGTTCTTTTCGCTTTGCATCTCCACATCCAGTTTCCTCTTTTTGTAAATAATTTTGTCCCCAATACATTTCCATTTTTTTATTTCCCGTTTACCTGTAATCTTTAATCACAATTAAATACTAGTAATAATCTTAGTAGATGCAGTCATCCTTAATGTATATTTTCATTGACGTACATTGAATATGGAATGGATATTGAATTTACCCTACCTATCTTTAAGGTCCAAGCCATGGCCAAGGTCATTTGGCCCAGTGGAGGTGTCTCAGACTCCAAACTAACTTGCATCAAAATTTGATGTCCCTATCTTCAACAGTAAAAGCCCTATGGAGTATAATTGCTATTGACATCTTGTGACCTTGTGACCTTTAACTTTGACCTTTTGACCTAAAAATCATTGCGACACGTGCATGGTAGGCTCATGGTCTACCCACATGCTAAGTGTGGTGATCATTATTTGTTATTGAGTTAGAGTGCAGACAAACAGACAAACAAACAAACAGACAAACAGACTGAGCTGACTGCCCTACCCACGCCGCGACTCCGTCGGCGTGGGTAATAAACCGTTCTTATCATTTAATTATTATCATTACACACACACACACACACACACACACACACACACACACACACACACACACACACACACACACACACAGGGGGAACTCCGAAGTGTAAGGGTTAGCAAGCTCGGCTCACAACCCAGAAGTCCCGGGTTCGATCCCCGGGCGGAGCGAAGACAGACGGGCGGTCTTAAAACCCGAGCCCCTGTCCACCCAGCAGTGAATGGGTACCGGGTGTTAGCCGGGGGTTTGTGACCCGTCTCCCGGGGTGGTGGCTTCGGCCAACACTAAGCACTAAGGATGAATGATGAAATAAATGTTAATATGGAGACGGGGCCATACGAGCGTAGCTCAGGCCCTGTAAAATACAACTAGACAACTAGATGAATACACAACACACACACACACACACACACACACACACACACACACACACACACACACACACACACACACACACACACACACACACACACACACACACACACACACACACACACACACACATAAACTCAAATAATTACAAGCCTGAACGGTTCGGAGAGTTAGAGCTTCCGGAGTTCGATCCCCGGCCCCGCTCATACATGGAATTTTTTTTTACTGACAAATTCGGGCAATTACTGACCCCCTTGAGCAAGGGGATGGGGGTGTGAGGTGTGTGAGGTCCCAGCATTACTCTAAGATCGGTAATAATGAGCTCCAAGCTCGCACCAGGTGGGTGAAACTGGCGATCGCGAGTCTGACTCGCGTGGACAAGATCATGAGTGAATGACACACACACACACACACACACACACACACACACACACACACACACACACGACGAGATGAAAGATGTAAGTCCACAGCATATCACCTCTTCCTTTACGATACACGAGAGGAATATTTCCCTCAGTGCAGGGGAAGCAAACTCTTCTGAAACGTGTCCTAGCATTTTGACGCATCCATATAATCCGTAAAAAAACTCTAGAAAATGCTCGTTTCTCTTCCTTTCGTAAATATTTTATGATATAACTTCAGGGCAGTACATTTCCCTGATCTTAGTGTCCCGTGTGACCTCCAAAAATGTGAAGCCAAACTGTTATGGTGTCGTGCAGCTGGCCGACTGTCTAACATGTCCGCCTTTACGCCCCGAGACCCCATCTCCGCCTCCATAACTTGCTCTGTTTCTTGTAAAATCCTTACGAGTGTACAGATACGGAGGGGGAAAAATGTTTATCTGACTCCTTCGGCAGGACAACGTTGTAGTTTTCCTCATATGTGTATGTACGTATGTCTTTATATATTCACATCTATCTTGCATCTCTACGTCGCACGAATTTGTGAATATTTTCCTTGATATACGTAACAGTTTAATAGCACTTATTACATATTTGGATAAAAATGATCTTGTATAGGTACGTACGGTGGCAGGTGAAAAATCCAATAGGTGTTATAGGCTCAAACATAAGGAGAAAAAAAATCATGGATATCACGTGATGAACGAATTTGATGAATGAATGAATGAATGAATATGAAAGAAGAGGCGAGTGACGGACACACTCATGAATACCTGTGTGGTCCCCCTGGGGGCCTGGCAGTGCTCTCGCGACACCCCTATGGGAAATTTTGGGTCAACACAACATCTTAAAGGTGACACTCCCTCAGACCGAATGGCTCCCCGCGGCCACGATCCTGCTGGTATATATATTTCTTGCCTCATCTCACCTCACTTCGCCCCGCCCATAGCAGTCCTTAGCCACCTTGGCCTCGCTACCTTTTCCGCCCCTTCACCGCCAGCCACACAGAGTAACGAGACGAGAACGTGTGGTCTGAATGTGTTGGCGGCAGTAGGCGCCACTCTCACGGCCTACCATGTACGTATATTACCTCTTTCCCCGACTGTCATAATAAAACAACGCTGGCTGAGGACTACAGGCGTCAACAAAAAGCCCGCTAAACACCGCTCTGTAATAAAAAAGACTTCTTACAACGCACAAGTGTTTAGTTCCCATAAGTGTTTTGAATTCATCTAAGTTGAGGGAATTTGGAAAGCATTGGAAGCAGGTAAGGTCTACTCAGACGTTAAAAGGAGACCATTTGAACAATAGAAATGATAATAAAAATAATATGTACCGAAAACATCAAGGAAACAATGCAAAATATAATAAACAAACAAATTATAGCAAATTCGTGCACAAAAACAATAAAGGGCGAATAAACGCTTAACAAGAATATTTACTTTAAAAACATAAACAATGTAAAAGAAAAAATGAACGCAATTGCAAATACCATTCTTGCACTAAAACAATAAAATGCAATAAAACACTTGAAACGATAAAATTATGCAGTTGTAAGACAAAAGAAACAATACACAACAAAACCACACAACGGTTAGTTAATCGTGGAAAGCTGCCTGTAGTCCATTGAAATATTACACACGTGCTAATCTCTGTGTGCCAAAACCCACACGCTTTGACAAAAAAAGATAAAATATCCACATCAATTCCCATTAAAACATGAATAAAACTCATTTACTTAGCATGTGTCTTTTATAAATTAGAAGGGTGACCGTTCCGGTCCCTCAAACTACCGTCCTATACCTTTGACTTCCTGTCTTTCTAAAGCAGTGTTTCGTAACTTTTGTGTGTGTGTGTGTGTGTGTGTGTGTGTGTGTGTGTGTGTGTGTGTGTGTGTGGTGTGTGTGTGTGTGTGTGTGTGTGTGTGTGTGTGTGTGTGTGTGTGTGTGTGTGTGTGTGTGTGTGTGTGTTTTGTGTGTGTGTGTGTGTGTGTGTGTGTGTGTGTGTGTGTGTGTGTGTGTGTGTGTGTGTGTGTGTGTGTGTGTGTGTGTGTGTGTGTGTGTGTGTGTGTGTGTGTGTGTGTGTGTGTGTGTGTGTGTGTGTGTGTGTGTGTGTGTGTGTGTGTGTGTGTGTGTGTGTTTGGAAATGAGGAAAGTATGTATGCAGAATTTGTATGTATTTTTATTATTCCTGTTTGTGTGTTTGTGTGAAAGTTGTTAATTTGATGTTTTGTTTGTGTGTGGAAAGTAATCAATAAACTGAAATTTTACATTTGTTTTAACTTTCATATCAAACAGGTAAGATGAAAATAAGAAATAGAAAATTGAAAAGAGATAAAGAAAGAACTTTTTCATCATCATTAGAAAGAAAGAAAGAAAGAACGAAAGGAAGGAAGGATGGAATGAAGGAAGAGAGGGAGAGAGAAAATAAAGGAATTGAAGTAGGAAGCAAAAGAAGGGAAACTGAGAAAAGAAAGAAAAAATAAGGTAGTAGCAGATTGACTCTCTCTCTCTCTCTCTCTCTCTCTCCTCTCTCTCTCCTCTCTCTCTCTCTCTCTCTCTCTCTCTCTCTCTCTCTCTCTCTCTCTCTCTCTCTCTCTCACCTGTTTCTGATACTCTAAAATGATGATGATGATGATGACGAAAACAACAACAACCACTACTACTACCGTAGATAACACTAAAGTCGCCAGGACAACGTTTTTTTTTATTTACAGACATCTGGTGGCGTTAATGTTAATACTTTCATTTCTACATCCGTGATTTCAGGAAAGTTAGAAGGGGCTATCTGGAGAGTCTGTGTCATTTTGTGTCTTCATCTGTGTCCTATTATGATTATAAATGAACACATTACAAAAATAAAACCGATTGGCGACGTTGGTAACGGGCTACACTAAGATCGCCAGCTAGAGTTTATGTTCTGAGTGTCCTCCCGCCGTCGTCGTCGCCCGAAAAAAAATGAGTAGGTAAATTTGAAACCGTATATACTTGCAGATACAAAGCATAAAACAACTCTGAAACTGGGTAGATTATACAGTCATGATATAAATTACTGTGTATCATCTGCAGTGGCACATACAAATCAGTAGTGATGCTATAATTCGTAATATATGGAGCCTGGCGACATCAGTGCAGGTGGCGAATTTAGTGTCATCTACGGTACTACTACTACGATTTTAGACTTCTAGTATTACTACTACTACTATGTACTATTTATACTTTTAGACTTCTACTACTTATACTTTAAACTTCTATTACTACTACTACTGCTACCGTAGATAACACTATAGTCGCCACGGTGCACTAATGTCGCCAGGCGCCATATATTACGAATATTAGCATCACTACAGACTTGTATGTGTCATTGAAGACAGGTACATAACATAAACTACTGTACATGCCTCTTCCGTGGCACATACAAGTCTGTAGTGATGCTTTAGTGGTGAAATTCGTAATATATGGCGCCTGGCGACATTATTGCACCGTGACGACTATAGTGTTATCTACGGCACAACTATACCACTGACTCATGTCTAGGACACGGGAAGGGACGACCGTTTGCCGCCTTAGCTCCGTTTTATCTGTCAGTCTTATCAAATTTTAGATCAACAAATGAAGGAATACGGGGTTAAACACATTAAGTTGTGCTGGTGTGCTTGTGGTTGCCATATGCGGAGTGTTCAATGAACGTCTATGGGCCTGTATGTGATATGCTTTACATACATATGTTATGGTGACTCAAGTGTTGCAAGTCCATGTATTGCCAGTAAACAACAGCAGTGGCGGAGGACGAGTTTGTGGTGAACAGTCTTTTATGTTTCCTCGACTCTGGAAGGAATGACTATTCTAATTAGACTCTTTGATGTGATTTTCTCTTTTCATTGCCAAGAAGAGATCAAGAACGGAAAGGAGTTATGATGTGGAATTTTAAGAGAAGATAAAGAGAATTTTAAGAGAAGATAAAGAGAATTTTAAGAAAAGATAAAGAGAATTTTAAGAGAAGCTGGAGAAGAGATTCTGATAAGAAACGCAAGGAAGTGAAAGACTTAATTGAGCTTCATGAACAAGTGGAACAATCCAAGAAGCCAATGAACTTTGTGACGGACACGAACAAAATGATGCCACTAATTGGTTTGGAAAAGCTTGGTCATCTCTTAATTTAAGCAAACCTCACTGAAGATACGTCAACCAATAAAGAATTTCTTCCAGAGATACTAAGTCTTGACGACATAAAAACTCTCTTTCTCTCTCACTCTCTTTCTCTTTCACTCTCTCTCTCACTCTCAGTATCCTACTTGTCAAACGAGAGAGAGAGAGAGAGAGAGAGAGAGAGAGAGAGAGAGAGAGAGAGAGAGAGAGAGAGAGAGAGAGAGAGAGAGAGAGAGAGAGAGAGAGAGAGGAGAGAGAGAGAGAGAGAGAGAGAGAGAGAGAGAGAGAGAGAAGAGAGAGAGAGACGAGAGAGAGAGAGAGAGGAGGGAGAGAGAAGGAGAGACGGAGAGCGAGAGAGAGAGAGAGAGAAGAGAGGATGAGGAGAGAGAGAGAGAGAGAGAATTAGTGGCCGTGTGGAGAGAGGACTCATTAGCGACCATTACCCGACATAACGAGCTCCTTCTGTTGTAGCCTGAAGGAGCGAGGGAAGGAAGGAGGGAGGGATGTGGGGAAGACGAGAGCATAGTAAAGAGGAAGGGGACCGGTTGCAGGAGTGAGGTATCTTTTCACCTTCTAACATTCTCCAGAAATAGGAATAGATAAGAGTTAGTGACTGAGGGTAGGAGGGAGAGTGAGAGTGAGAGGAGTGAGTTCAGGTGTGTGTGTGTGTGTGTGTGTGTGTGTGTGTGTGTGTGTGTGTGTGTGTGTGTGTGTGTGTGTGTGTGTGTGTGTGTTACCTGACGTTTCCACATAGCTTACTTTTTATTTATACTGTTAGCGGGCAGCACGTTATTATAACACATTAACTAGAAAGACGAGGTTAGAAATGGTAGTGAATGCACACTACCACCACTAAAAGAAGAGTGGTGGTAGTGTGCATTCACATCTCATTACCGTTGGCACTTTTACCTGGTGTCACTCTGAACTAATCAAACAACACATGTAAAAGCTCACACACGGAGAATGAATAGAAAAGCTTTGCCCTAAATTCACATTAATGCAAGAAGGATGAGCAAGCAAAGGCTGCCCAAATCACACTTAGCGACAAATTAAGATTTATTGCTTTTATTCACAATTTACTACTGTAAAAAAATACTGCTTGTTCCAGGAGGAACAAGTCGCGACTGTCCACTTGTCGCGACAGAACATCTGTATATTATGAAGTATGTACAGTTTGCCCTCAAAATTGAGGGTAATCGATTCCATTGGTTCTCTTTTTTTCTCTTTTTTTTTGTCCAAGTAGTGTTCCCCGCCTTTGACGGCTCGAACAACTAGAGAAGGAATAGACCCTCCGGGGGTGATTAATTAACATCTCGCTCTCCCTCCCTCTCTCCCTCCACCTCCTTCCTTTTCCCTCCCCCACTATTTCCATCCCTCCATCTCCCTCCTCTCTACTTCACTCTCTCTGTAATTCATCCTAGTGCCTGATCACGCGCTGAACATGATGTTACCCTTCCGAAAAGAGCTTAAAGCTTAAAATGACCGACCTTTGGGTAAAGCTGGGACTGCACAGTGCACACACACACAACACACACACACACACACACCCACACACACACACACACACAAACACACACACACACACACACACACACACTACGCACACACACACACACCACACACACACACACCGATTCCCTTACTATAGAAGGACAGTAACTCCTTGCGTCATCGAAAAACCTTGGAGGCTTGAGCGGGCCTTATCTCGCGACCAACTGAAAACCATACATAGATATCTCCACCAAACCGCGCAAGCAATGTGTGTGTGTGTGTGTGTGTGTGTGTGTAGGAGGGAGAGATGGGTGAAAAATTTGACCACAATTCTGTCCCTAAAGACTAGCGTCTAGCAAGGTCACTTGAGCACAATCTCTGTGTTTGCTTGTTTGCTTGTGTGTGTCATTCATTAATTCACCCAAGAATCAAGATCTTGCCTAATCGATCAGAACTCGCGATCACCAGGTCAAACCCTCCCGGAAAGAGCTTCAAGCTCATAGTTACCGATTTATGGGTAAGGTTGGAATCTGACACACCACATATAACTACCCATTTCCATTGTTCAAGGAGGACAGAAACAATGTCTCGTCTCGTCAGCGGATTCCACCAAGAGCGGAGTTTGAAACCGCCGCGGTACTGAACAGTCGGCGGAAGCGCATCCAATCAGATCACATAGGATATGTGTGTGTGTGCGTGCGTGAGTGTGTGTGTGTGTGTGTGTGTGTGTGTGTGTGTGTGTGTGTGTGTGTGTGTGTGTGTGTGTGTGTGTGTGTGTGTGTGTGTGTGTGTGTGTGGTCATGCAGGAGGGAGAAGGAGGAGGTAGGAAGAAGGGGGATGAGAGGGACGCATTAACCATGACCTGAACTTTATTCTTAATCCCTCCTTCCCTCCATTCTCATCTGAGACATACACACACACACACGCACACACACTGTCACACACACACACACACACACACACACACACACACACACGTATTAGGGAGGGAGGAAGAATGTGTTGATATAAGAACATAAGAACATAAGAAAATAAGGAAGCTACAAGAGGTCGTGAGACCTACACGAGGTAGTTCCTGTTACTTAACTTTACCTATATCCACCTCTCTTTCCCATCCATGAATTTATCCAGACTCCTTTTAAAGACCCCAATAAATTCCGCATTGACCACCTTAAAGAGACCGACCTTTGGGTAAAGCTGGGACTGCACAGTGCACACACCTTGACACCTTGACATCTACACCACACCAGACTGAGTCCATTCCAATCATTCACCACCCTATTTGTGAACCAGTTTCTCCCTATTTCCTTTTAAAATCTACGCTTTTCCAACTTGAATCCGTTACTTCTTGTTCTACCCTGCTTACTAGCCGTAAGAACTTTTCCTACATCGCCTTTATTGTATCCCTTTAACCACTTAAAAACTTCTATCAGATCGCCCTTTACTCTACGCCTCTCGAGTGAGTGTACATTTAATAGTTTCAATCTCTTTTCATAACTAAAAGTTACGCATCCTATTAGTCATTTTGGTCATCCTTCTCTGCACTGATTCTAACAAGGCTATATCCATCATGTAATACGGAGACCAAAACTGAACCGCATAGTCTAGGTGAGGTCTGACTAGTGCCAAATAAAGCTTTAGAATAACCTCAGCACTTCTACTTTTAACACTCCTGGTAGTAAATCCTAATACCCTGTTAGCTCGATTTCTAGCCTCAATACATTGATTCCTAGGAAAGAGGTCTGAGCTTACCCGCACTCCCAGATCTTTCTTACCTTCTGATCTTTTCAGCGATACATTGCGTTTGATTGTATTACCAGGATTTTTCCTGCCAACATTCATTACGCTACACTTATCAATATTAAATTCCATCTGCCATCTATCTACCCACTTATTTAATTTATCTAAGTCTCCTTGCAAAATATTTACATCAGACTGTGATCTAAAAATCCTACCTACCTTAGTATCATCCGCAAACTTGCTGATATTACTACTAATCCCACTATCCAAGTCGTTGATGTAAATAAAAAATAGTAATGGACCCAAAACAGACCCTTGTGGAACTCCACTTGTCACCAGTCCCCATTCAGATTTAGAACCATTAATTGTAACCCTTTGTTGCCTATTACATAGCCAAGATCTAATCCAACGAAGAACCTTCCGATCTATTCCATG
Source organism: Chionoecetes opilio (assembly GCA_016584305.1). NCBI lineage: Eukaryota > Metazoa > Arthropoda > Malacostraca > Decapoda > Majidae > Chionoecetes > Chionoecetes opilio. The sequence goes on from JACEEZ010016696.1 coordinate 255,404, forward strand.
AGCCTTAACCTTATTTAAGAGTCTACAGTGTGGCACCTTGTCGAATGCCTTACTAAAGTCAAGGTATACTATATCATAATCCTCATCATTATCTGCTGTTTCATAAACTATCCTATAAAAACTCAATAAATTAGTGAGACATGATTTACCTTTGGTGAACCCATGTTGTGAATCATTGATCAAACTATGCTTTTCTAGATGCTCTCTAATGTTTTTTGCAATAACAGATTCCAATAATTTACCTACCACTGACGTCAGGCTAACGAGTCGATAATTTGACATTAATCCTCTATCTCCCTTCTTAAATATGGGAACTACATCTCCCTTCCTCCACATTAACGGCACTTCCCCTATATCAATCGATTTTCTAAAAATATGCACTAACGACTCACTAACAACCTCTTTGCATTCTTTTAATACACTGGGATAAACTTCATCTGATCCTGGTGACTTAAAATTCTTCATTCTGTCTATACCTTCTTGTACCATTTCCCTAGTTATTACAATGTCTTTGAGTTTCTCATCCTCCTCTCCTCTAAACATCTGTGCACTATCAGGTACCTTCTGTTTATCCTCCTGAGTAAAAACACTTAAGAAATAATCATCTAAAATTTTACACATATCCTCTGCCGTGCTTACTATCTCCCCCAGCTCATTTTTAATGGCCCCACTAATTCCCTAGTCTTTGTTCTATAAACCTGAAAAAATACCTTATGATCGGTCTTTGCCTTCCCTGCAACCTAATCTCATGATTGTTCTTTGCTGCTCTGAAATGAAAGTTATGGCTTTCCGTGCATATATAGGTAAAAGGTAAAAACGGGAGCATACGCTAAGCTGCGCGTGTCATTCGGTGCTCATCTCCGTGGCATTAGCCCTTAGAGCCTTTGGTGGGTGAGAACCCGTTACCCCGGGACACAGGGCTGGTGTGACACCCGGATTACCACAGTTACCTTCCCCAGGTTACCCCAGGTACCCATTTATCAACCCCGAAAGGAAGGAAGAAGGGTAGGCTGGTCACCGACTTGCCCTGGCCCGGATTCGAACCAGGGCCCGCAGATTCGTAGCCAGGCACGTTAGCCACTGCATCACGGAGGCGACACTATATAGGGTTGATGCAAAACAATAATAATGATATCATAACAACAAAACTTTAAAGTAATAATGATAATGGTTTAAATAGTAATTGGTAATCTTGATAGTAATGTTATCATCAGTAACACCATCATAAATATAATTACTATTATTAATATTATTATCATTATCATAAGTATCATGCTGGAAACAATGACATTGATAATAACATTAATAATGCTAATGACAATGATAATAATATCAATAATTGGAAGATAAGAATATAGCAAAACATAAAATCAGAGAGATAGAGAGGATATACTGTCTTCCGCATGTAGTCAGAAAGGCGGAATTAGGGGTTGGAATTTTCTGTATCGTCCTGTTAATCCCTCGATCACTCTCCGAATCTCCATGCCAGTCCAGTCTCCTTTAGCTTGTAGTGGGGTGGGTATGAGTAGCGAAAAAAGTGGGAAGGTGAATGATACTTGAAGAAAACTTCCCCTTTTCATTCTGGGTCAACGTACATGTATTTTTTTACAACGACAATGTACTAGAACGACTATGACTGTGATAATAAATATGAAGACGATAGTAATAGTACCAACAGCATTGTCAAAAATAATAATCAAGTGACAGTAAACATGAGAAAAAAAGTGAATTAGGTAAAAAATTCGGTAATTCACAAGCGCACACACACACTCACACACACACACACACACACACACACACACACACACACACACACACACACACACACACACACACACACACACACACACACACACACACAGACACACACACACACACACACACACACACACAAACACAAAGAATACACATACAGTCCAGACATGTATCTATAACCGTCAGTGATAGTGCCATGCTTGGCCTAAGTTCCATTTTGGGAGAGGTAATGTGGCTTACTTAATATCGGATAACGTTTTGGAACACCCCATTCTATCCGCCGGGGAAGCAGTAACAGCGTCCCTCTGGAAGTCATGAAGGAGGAACTGCAACGAAGTAAATCTTTTAAAGGAAACTCAATTACAACGCGGTGCAATGTCCTGAACGTGGAAAGGCATCACACCACGCTCCGAGGATGTGCCACGACCAAGACCGAACGTGTCTGGGGTGAGAACGTGTTTGGAGTGAGAACGTGTCTGGGGTGAGAATGTGTCTGGAGTGAGAACGTGTCTGGGGTGAGAACGTGTCTGGGGTGAGAACGTGTCTGGGGTGAGAACGTGTCTGGGATGAGAACGTGTCTGGGGTGAGAACGTGTCTGGGGTGAGAACGTGTCTGGGATGAGAACGTGTCTGGGATGAGAACATGTCTGGGGTGAGAACGTGTCTGGGGTGAGAACGTGTCTGGGATGAGAACATGTCTGGAGTGAGAACATGTCTGGGGTGAGAACGTGTCTGGGGTGAGAACGTGTCTGGGGTGAGAACGTGTCTGAGGTGAGACCGTGTCTGGGATGAGAACGTGACTGGGGTAAGAACATGTCTGGGGTGAGAACGTGCCTGGGGTGAGAACGTGTCTGGGATGAGAACGTGTCTGGGATGGGAACGTGTCTGGCATGAGAACGTGTTGGGGTGAGAAACGTGTCTGGATGAGAACGTGTCTGGGATGAGAACGTGTCTGGGGTGAGAACGTGTCTGGGTGAGAACGTGTCTGGGGTGAGAGAACGTGTCTGGGATGAGAACGTGTCTGGGGTGAGAACGTGTCTGGGTGAGAAACGTGTCTGGGGTGAGAAAGTGTCTGGGATGAGAACATGTCGGGATGAGAACGTGTCTGGGGTGAGAACGTGTCTGGGGTGAGAACGTGTCTAGGGTGAGAACGTGTCTGGGGTGAGAACGTATCTGGGATGAGAACGTGTCTGGGATGAGAACATGTCTGGGGTGAGAACGTGTCTGGGATGAGAACGTGTCTGGGGTGAGAACGTGTTTGGGATGAGAACGTGTCTGAGGTGAGAACGTGTTTGGGATGAGAACGTGTCTAGGGTGAGAACGTGTCTGAGATGAGAACGTGACTGGGGTGAGAACGTGTCTGGGGTGAGAACGTGTTTGGGGTGAGAACGTGTCTGGGATGAGAACGTGTCTGGGATGAGAACATGTCTGGGGTGAGAACGTGTCTGGGATGAGAATGTGTCTGGGATGAGAACGTGTCTGGGGTGAGAACGTGTCTCGGGTGAGAACGTGTCTGGGGTGAGAACGTGTCTGGGATGAGAACGTGTCTGGGGTGAGAACGTGTTTGGGATGAGAACGTGTCTGGGGTGAGAACGTGTCTGGGATGAGAACGTGTCTGGGGTGAGAACATGTCTGGGGTGCGAACATGTCTGGGGTGCGAACGTGTCTGGGATGAGAACGTATCTGGGGTGAGAACGTGTCTGGGGTGAGAACGTGTGTGGGGTGAGAACATGTCTGGGGTGAGAAAACATGTCTGGGGTGAGAACGTGTCTGGGATGAGAACATGTCTGAGGTGAGAACGTGTCTGGGATGAGAACGTGTCTGGGGTGAGAACATGTCTGGGGTGAGAACGTGTCTGGGATGAGAACGTGTCTGGGATGAGAACATGTCTGGGGTGAGAACATGTCTGGGGTGAGAACGTGTCTGGGATGAGAACGTGTCTGGGATGAGAACATGTTGGGGTGAGAACGTGTCTGGGATGAGAACGTGTCTGGGATGAGAACATGTCTGGGGTGAGAACATGTCTGGGGTGAGAACATGTCTGGGGTGAGAACTTGTCTGGGATGAGAACGTCTCTGGGATGAGAACATGTCTGGGGTGAGAACATGTCTGGGGTGAGAACGTGTCTGGGGTGAGAGCGTGAGAACATGTCTGGGGTGAGAATATGTCTGGGGTGAGAACGTGAGAACGTGTCTGGGGTGAGAACATGTCTGGGGTGAGAACGTGTCTGGGGTGAGAACATGTCTGGGGTGAGAACATGTCTGGGGTGAGAACGTGTCTGGGGTGAGAACGTGAGAACGTGTCTGGGGTGAGAAGCGGCCTGGACTGAGAACGCATGGCTGGGGTGAAGACAAGTGATTGGGGTGAGGATGTTTTTTCCGGTTGCCTGGGGTGCCACGGAGGGAGACAGCAATAAGGGAAGGAAGAATGAGTCTCTAGCAGGCGGGATGCAATACAACAGAGCGTTATTTTGTTATTATAGTGAAAACCTTACGGCACGAGAGAAGAAGGAAGGGAGAGGAAGTAAGATGATATGTAATAGAAGAAGGTAAGTAAGTGGATTAGATGGGAAAAGAAGAAAAGGATTGAAAGAAAGAGGAAAGGAGGAGAAAGACAAGCAAGGAATGGATAAAGAGAGTAAAATAAAAAAATGGAAAATAAGTGATGGATCACCAAATCCGAGGAAGAGAAGGGCAGAAAAGTGTGAAAAGAATAGAAAAACAAGGAAAAATGGGAGAAAAAGATAATGTGGAAAAAACGGAGGATTTCATAACAAAAGAAAGAAAGAAAATACCGTAAGAAGAAAAACAAGCGGCATGAAAAGTACAAAGAAAAGTAAGGAA
>JACEEZ010016696.1:265000-277500 GCA_016584305.1 Chionoecetes opilio
CAAATGCGGTATTGCTGTGTGTACCTTTTATGGTCCTGCTTTAGGGCGACCCTGACGTGCCCCCAGGGTATGAGTGCCTTGTTAAAAAACCCGGGACCTCAAATTGGGCTGATCTACAGGTATCCGCCAAAGGGAAATTTTGCTGGGGCCTCTGCACTGAGAAATTACCTTGGGTGGAAGGGTCTATGTAATCAGGATTTTTTTCCGGAAAAGTTTGGAAAATTTTGGAAAGTTTGGAAAAGGGGATAACTCCATAAAGCTGCCACTGCACAAAGCTATTTACAGTTTTTAACTTAGGCATTTAACCTTCCCCAAAAAACAAATATTAGCATTCTCGCCCTAATTTGTACGACCAACCCCCGGCTGAAACGCCATTACAAGCTTGTGAACATTTTGACCCAAATGTAGGTAGGTATTTTAGTGAAGGGGAAAACAGCTGAACTGAACACTTTTCCTCAACCTGGTTCCTTTCCACCCCTACTACTAAGTTACTATCAATCAAAACATTACAATGACACCACTACACCACCACCACCACCACACCACCACTCTTCTACCGTTATATATATTACTCCTACTTGTAGTACCCGGGTTTTAGAATGAATGGCCGCTGAGCACAACATTGCTTCAAGCTGTGTATTGTTAATTAGCTTGAAATGGGTTTGGCTCCCACCCGTTTCGGCATAGCTTCAGACGAGCTCACCCTCTAGGGTTCGGGAGCCCACCGGGAAGAGTTTAGTCCGGCTGGGATGCTGTCTTTATCTGCCTTCACAAGTAAGACGTTGCCACACTAAAGTGTTTCTTGTCTAGCCAGTCAGGAAGAATAACACATGGCGTTGTGGAAGGATCTCTTCGGGGGTCTCCTTCACCCCGCTGGTTGGTCCGGGGATAGCCGTTCTGTGGCGACGCAATACCACATGGAGACATGGGGCCAAGGGCGAATCTGATAGTCAAAAGACAACGCTCTCGGCCAGCGTGAGGAACGTATGGTGGCTATGATGGAGCGCTTACTGAGCCCCGGTGGCGCTGGCGCGGCCAGCAGTGATCACCGCCCTGCCACCAATGACGCCACAGCAAGGCTGCCTGGCGCCGCTACACCAGCACCATTCCTGACCTCATCGGCTTCACTACGTGGAAGATGGAAGATGAAGTACGCCATAAAGACTCTACTGCCTGTCCGGCTATCGGTGCTACCTGCCGGAATTGTGGTGAATCAGGGCACTTCCAATCAGTGTGTGGACGCTTTGACGTGGATGTATCGGACGCCTCCACAGAACGTACCACAGAGAGTTTGTCAATGCCGACTACCTCGAGATGGGGGGAACATCGCCATCGTCAATGTAAGCGACAAGTGAGACAAACCATTGCCGATGTGTACACTAAAGGGCTGGCTGCACGCCCCACTCCTCAAGTGTCTGTGACGGTGACTCACCCGGCAGGCGTCGCTAACGTCCGCTGTACGCCCGACACAGGAGCAGAGACTACAGTTATGGGCAGTCAGCTGGCTCTTCGTTTAGGAACCGACATTGATAACTTGCTTCCTGCCCACGCATCGTTCAGTGCTGTTGGAGGCAACCCACTGGAGTGTAAGGGTCAAGTTGGTTGCTCACTGGAATAAGGGGGTCACCGCACTGAAACAGCCGTCCACGTAATTGACAACTTGTCAGGAATGCTGATTAGCTGATTCGACTGTTCAGCGCTAGGGATCGTACCTGCTGACTTTCCACGGCAAATCGGTACAGTTGTATCTGACCCAAAGGACTCCAAGTATGATGTGCCTGCAACACTGTTCGTGGACCAGAACAATAAGGATGTAAGTCACGAAGTCATCGCTCAGTTACCAGCATGGACACACGACACTGACCCGTCAGAGGAGGTTCGGGCCGCGCACGCGGGTCAAATCCAGGCATGTTTTCCACGCGTGTTTAGTGGCAAATCAGAGTTGCGCACAATGACTGGTAAGCCAATGGTGATAGAACTTACGTCTGACGCGGAGCCATTTGCAGTCACCACCGCCAGACCGCTGCCCTACAGCTGGAGAGACGACATCAAGAAGCAACTCGATGATCTCCTTGCCAAACATATAATCGCGCCCGTCGACTACCCTACGGATTGGTGTCACCCCATGGTGCCTGTGCCAAAGAAGAATGCCGGTATCAGAATGTGCGTGGACTTAACCAAGCTGAACAAATACGTGCGGCGTCCGACATACCCCATGCTTCCACCACACGTTGCGGTCGCTGATATCGCAGCAGGTCACGCCCGCTGGATGACCACAATGGACGCCGCCATGGGGTATCACCAGATCGCGATTGCTCCTGAAAGCCAGGACCTAACGTGCTTCATTACACCGTGGGGCAGATTTAAATTCAAGCGCGCGGTCATGGGATTGGTGTCCTCCGGGGATGAATACAACCGCAGAGGAGACATCGATCTGGGAGGCATACCCTACACCATCAAAGTTGTCGACGACATCCTCGCTTACGACGAGACACATATCGGGCACACCTCCAACACGTGACTGACATCATGCGAAGATGCGACGAGGCCGGCATCACTTAAACCCTAAGAAGTTTCTCTTCGCGAGGAATGAAGTGGAATACTGTGGGTTCCGGGTCACCGAGAATGGCTACTCATCGAACGATCAAAAGGTCACCACCATCAAGAATTTTCCTTCCCGGCCTGGGAACATCACTGATTTACGGTCGTTCATGGGTTTGGTCAACCAATTGGGGAGTCTTCTCACAGGAAATCGCCGCCGCAGCCCAACCGCTTCGAGATCTTCTGAAGCAAAACCGTATTTGGGGCATGGACCGAACACCACGAGGCAGCATTCCTCGAGGTGAAAAGGGTGCTTTATATCACCACCCATCCTGGCATTCTTCGATCCGAAACTGCCGACTGTACTGCAGACGGATGCTGCCAGGACGCGAGGGTTGGGATTCGTGCTAATGCAGAAACACGGGGACTTCTGGCGTATGGTTCAGTGTGGTTCACGTTTCCTCACCGATACAGAGAGTCGGTATGCTGTAATTGAGCTGGAGCTGGCTGCTTGCGTATGGGCATGTCAGAAGTGCCGGATATTCCTAGCAGGTTTGCCTCACTTCGATCTGGTAGTGGATCCCCGCCCGTTGGTGCCCATTTTGAACCATAAGCTTCTGTCAGAGATAGAAAATCCGCGGCCTTGCAGCGTATGCGTGAGAAGTTAATCCTGTACAGTTTTACAGCCAGTTGGCAGAAAGGGACGAGAGCAACCAAATACCAGACGCGCTTTCACGCTCACCGGTCTGTGATTCCGGAGCCAATCCTCGACACAGCTGTAGTGAAGTCAGATCCGTTGCACGAGACCTTAATTGCGGCTTTGGAGGCGTCCCGTGCAGCAGAAGATGGCTTTTCGACTCGCCCCAGTGGTAGATCCAGGATTGGAAAAGGTATGTGCTGCTGCTTCACGTGATCCCGAGTACTCTTCTCTTAAACAAGCCATCCTACAGGGGTTCCCGGAACATCGCCTTCAGCTTCACAGTATCATCCGGCCTTATTGGGGAGTCCGGCATCTGCTGTCATTGGATGATGACATGATCGTATACGGGGCGAGACTAGTCATCCCGACCAGCCTACGCAAGGAAGTTCTCGGCCGCTTGCACGAAGGGCATCAAGGTATTGAGCGAACGAAGCACCCGAGCACGTCAAACAGTTTACTGGCCTGGGATTGATAACGACATCGCCAACACCGTGTCTGCCTGTCCCCGTTGCCCGTATGGTACTACACCAGCCCACGCCAAACGAGCCGCTGTGGATGGACGACCCGGCCGCCCACTTCGAGTGTTCGAGTCGGTGTCGGCCGACTACTTCCATGTAGCGGGCAGAACATATTTGGTATATGTGGATCGGCTCTCCGGCTGGCCATATGTGATAGCGTGTCCCAGAACTGCCTCTCTGCTGACCATCTAGTCCGTGAGTTACGTCCACCTCTTCGGCATGACTGGGGTTCCGACTATACTGCGGACTGACGGGGGACCGCAGTTTGCGTCATCAACTATGCGCAGGTTTTTGTATCGCTGGGAGGTTCACCACGAGATGTCGTCGCCGACCTACGCCAGAGCTAACGGTCACGCGGAGGCAGCTGTGAAGACTGTCAAAAAATTGATCATGGCAGCAACGACCGGTAGGCAGTTAGACGACGATGCATTCGAACGAGGTCTCCTGGAGCTACGGAATACGCCACGCGCTAGCGGAAGATCACCCGCGCAAGTCCTCTTCGGGCATCCGTTGCAGTCTGGGGTGCCCACTCATCACCGTGCATTTGCCCCAGAGTGGCAGCGCGCAGCCGATGAGTGTGATGCCAGAACTGACAATCTCCGGCATCAGACGAAGCAGCGTCACGACCGCTCCGCCCGTACACTTCATGGCTTACGCATCGGCTCCAGGGTTGATGTCCAGAACAACGTTACAGGCCCATGGGATCGTGCAGGCGAGGTGGTCGGAGTTGGCGACAGGCGAAAATACCTCGTAAAGCTGGGCAGTGGGAGACTTTATTGGAGAAATCTCCGATTTCTGCGTCCGTATCGGCCCCTGCTCACAACTACGCCTGTAACGTCTCATCCTGCCATGGAGACTTTACCAACGCCGCCTACGTCGCCTGCCCAGTCTGACACAGCCACATCACCGGTCAAGGAAGACAAGATTCCCCGTCGCAGTAATCGCCTACGCCAGCCTCCTGAACGTCTGCACGTCACTTGGGGACCTGTGGCTTCATACACTTAGCTCTTTTTATAACCATTGTATGTCGAGTATTTGTGGTTAATGTATATATTTTCGTTGATTTTTGTTATAATGTTCATTGCTTAAGATTCATATGTGTTTATTCATCTTGGGGGAGGTGTTGTATGTATCTTCGGGGGAGATGTTGTATTGTTAATTAGCAGTTGAAATGTTAAGGCTCGACTGTTTCGAGCATAGCTTCAGACGAGCTCACCTCCTAGGGTTCGGGAGCCCACCCGGACAGAGTTAGTCCGGCTGGCATGCTGTCTGTATCTGCCTTCACAAGTAAAGACGTTGCCACACTAAAGTGTTTCCTGTGTCCTAGCCAGTCAGGAAGAATAACACACAGGCCAGAGAAGTAAGGACCAGGTGAGGGCAAGCTATGAATATGAACTGCAAGGTCGACATGTAAACAAAGGGCTTGCATTTCCCCTTTTAATTAAGGATTCCCTCCCCATCTCGCACTACCACCCTCGCGCCAGCAGACTTCAGATGACGCAGGCAACGCAAGGATTCTGTCTCCATCGGTGAAAGGCGAGGCAACCTATTCGTGCATTGCTTGTATGTGTATCTGTTTCAACATTATTCTTCCTGTTATTTCTGCAAATTATCTACAAATTCCCATTGATGCCAATTGAAAAACAATTTTGATTTGTATTGTAAAAACAAAGGCTTCTTATCGTAAAAGCTGGAATATACTTTCATGTCGATAATCATTATACATACATTACTTGGATACAATTTCTTCAGGGTAAATCGAAAACAATCGAGCTTTGATTTGCGCCGATAACACAAAATAGAGTTTTATATAAATTATATTTTTCATAAAAACTACAGACGACCCATGTTTGCTTCAGTGGCGAGCATCACGGATCCATACTTTGCACAGATCGATATAAACTTCAAAATTCAATCAATATTGATCAGTATTGATAATAAAAATCATAGACGTAATTTTGCAACGGGTGTTCACGTTCACGTCAGCCAGTTGGTAACTGTGGAGTCCAAACAAGTTTACCAGTACTGGACAGTAGAGATGGAGTTCATCCTCTGATTTTATAATGTTTCTTTCAAACCTATCTAAATCTTTAGAAAAATTATATTCCACAAAAGTATTGATGATTCCGCTATTCTTATCATCTCGATTGAAGAAGACTTTGTGATGTGTTGCATTACCAATGAGGCTATTGTCCTTGTGCTGCATTACCAATGAGGCTATTGTCCTTGTGTTGCATCACCAATGAGGCTATTGTCCTTGTGCTGCATCACCAATGAGGCTATTGTCCTTGTGCTGCATCACCAATGAGGCTATTGTCCTTGTGCTGCATCACCAATGAGGCTATTGTCCTTGTGTTGCATCACCAATAAGGCTATTGTCCTTGTGTTGCATCACCAATGAGGGTATTGTCCTTGTGCTGCATCACCAATGAGGCTATTGTCCTTGTGCTGCATTACCAATGTGGCTAATGTCCTTGTGCTGCATCACCAATGAGGCTATTGTCCTTGTGCTGCATCACCAATGAGGCTATTGTCCTTGTGCTGCATCACCAATGAGGCTATTGTCCTTGTGCTGCATCACCAATGAGGCTATTGTCCTTGTGCTGCATTACCAATGAGGCTATTGTCCTTGTGCTGCATCACCAATGAGGCTATTGTCCTTGTGTTGCATCACCAATGAGGCTATTGTCCTTGTGTTGCATCACCAATGAGGCTATTGTCCTTGTGCTGCATCACCAATGAGGCTATTGTCCTTGTGCTGCATCACCAATGAGGCTATTGTCCTTGTGCTGCATCACCAATGAGGCTATTGTCCTTGTGCTGCATCACCAATGAGGCTATTGTCCTTGTGTTGCATCACCAATGAGGCTATTGTCCTTGTGCTGCATCACCAATGAGGCTATTGTCCTTGTGCTGCATCACCAATGAGGCTATTGTCCTTGTGCTGCATCACCAATGAGGCTTTGTCCTTGTGCTGCATTACCATGAGGCTATTGTCCTTGTGCTGCATTACCAATGAGTCTATTGTCCTTGTGCTGCATCACAATGAGCTATTGTCCTTGTGTTGCATCACCAATGAGGCTATTGTCCTTGTGTTGCATTACCAATGAGGCTATTGTCCTTGTGTTGCATCACCAATGAGGCTATTGTCCTTGTGTTGTATCACCAATGAGGCTATTATATCCTTGTGTTGCATTACCAATGAGGCTATTGTCCTTGTGCTGCTCACCAATGAGGCTATTGTCCTTGTGTTGCATCACCAATGAGGCTATTGTCCTTGTGTTGTACACCAATGAGGCTATTTCCTTGTGTTGCATCACCAATGAGGCTATTGTCCTTGTGTTGCATTACCAATGAGGCTATTGTCCTTGGTTTTTGCATCACCAATGAGGCTATTGCCCTTTGTGTTGCATCCCAATGAGGCTATTGTCCTTGTGCTGCATCACCAATGAGGCTATTGTCCTTGTGTTGCATTCACCAATGAGGCTATTGTCCTTGTGTTTGCATCACCAATGAGGCTATTGTCCTTGTGTTGCATCACCATGAGGCTATTGTCCTTGTGCTGCATCACCATGAGGCTATTGTCCTTGTGTTGCATCACCAATGAGGCTATTGTCCTTGTGCTGCATCACCAAATGGGGCTATTGTCCTTGTGCTGCATCACCAATGAGGCTATTGTCCTTGTGCTGCATCACCAATGAGGCTATTGTCCTTGTGTGCATCACCAATGAGGCAATTGTCCTTGTGCTGCATCACCAATGAAGGCTATTGTCCTTGTGCTGCATCACCAATGAGGCTATTGTCATTGTTTTTGCATCACCAATGAGGCTATTGTCCTTGTGCTGCATCCCCAAATGAGGCTATGTGCCTTGTGCTGCATCACCAATGAGGCTATTGTCATTGGCTGCATCACCAATGAGGCTATTGTCCTTGTGCTGCATCACCAATGAGGCTATTGTCCTTGTGCTGCATCACCATGAGGCTATTGTCCTTGTGCGCATTACCATGAGGCTATTGTCCTTGTGCTGCATTACCAATGAGGCTATTGTCCTTGTGCTGCATCACTAATGAGGCTATTGTCCTTGTGTTGCATCACCAATGAGGCTATTGTCTTTGTTGCTGCATCACCAATGAGTCTATTGTCCTTGTGTTGCATCACCAATGAGACTATTGTCCTTGTGTTGTATTACCAATGAGGCTATTGTCCTTGTGTTGCATTACCAATGAGGCTATTGTCCTTGTGCTGCATTACCAATGAGGCTATTGTCCTTGTGCTGCATTACCAATGAGGCTATTGTCCTTGTGTTGTATTACCAATGAGGCTATTGTCCTTGTGTTGCATTACCAATGAGGCTATTGTCCTTGTGTTGTATTACCAATGAGGCTATTGTCCTTGTGTTGTATTACCATGTGGCTATTGTCCTTGTGTTGTATTACCAATGAGGCTATTGTCCTTGTGTTGTATTACCAATGAGGCTATTGTCCTTGTGTTGCATCACCAATGAGGCTATTGTCCTTGTGCTGCATCACCAATGAGGCTATTGTCCTTGTGCTGCATCACCAATGAGGCTATTGTCCTTGTGCTGCATCACCAATGAGGCTATTGTCCTTGTGATGCATCACCAATGAGGCTATTGTCCTTGTGTTGTATTACCAATGAGGCTATTGTCTTTGTGTTGTATTACCATTGAGGCTATTGCCCTTGTGCTGCATCACCAATGAGGCTATTGTCCTTGTGTTGCATCACCAATGAGGCTATTGTCCTTGTGCTGCATCACCATGAGGCTATTGTCCTTGTGCTGCATTACCAATGAGGCTATTGTCCTTGTGCTGCATTACCAATGAGGCTATTGTCCTTGTGCTGCATTACCAATGAGGCTATTGTCCTTGTGCTGCATTACCAATGAGGCTATTGTCCTTGTGTTGCATTACCAATGAGGCTATTGTCCTTGTGCTGCATCACCAATGAGACTATTGTCCTTGTGCTGCATCACCAATGAGGCTATTGTCCTTGTGCTGCATTACCAATGAGGCTATTGTCCTTGTGTTGCATCACCCAATGAGGCTATTGTCCTTGTGTTGCATCACCAATGAGGCTATTGTCCTTGGGGTTGCATCACCAATGAGGCTATTGTCCTTGTGTTGCATCACCAATGAGGCTATTGTCCTTGTGCTGCATCACCAATGAGGCTATTGTCCTTGTGCTGCATTACCAATGAGGCTATTGTCCTTGTGTTGCATCACCAATGAGGCTATTTGTCCTTGTGTTGTATCACCAATGAGGGCTATTGCCCTTTGGGTGTTGCATCACCAATGAGGCTATTGTCCTTGTGTTGCATTACCAATGAGGCTATTGTCCTTGTGTTGCATCACCAATGAGGCTATTGTCCTTGTGTTGCATCACCAATGAGGCTATTGTCCTTGTGCTGCATCACCAATGAGGCTATTGTCCTTGTGTTGCATCACCAATGAGGCTATTGTCCTTGTGTTGCATCACCAATGAGGCTATTGTCCTTGTGTTGCATAAACCAATGAGGCTATTGTCCTTGTGCTGCATCACCAATGAGGCTATTGTCCTTGTGTTGCATCACCAATGAGGCTATTGTCCTTGTGCTGCATCACCAATGAGGCTATTGTCCTTGTGCTGCATCACCAATGAGGCTATTGTCCTTGTGCTGCATCACCAATGAGGCTATTGTCCTTGTGCTGCATCACCAATGAGGCAATTGTCCTTGTGCTGCATCACCAATGAGGCTATTGTCCTTGTGCTGCATCACCAATGAGGCTATTGTCATTGTGTTGCATCACCAATGAGGCTATTGTCCTTGTGCTGCATCACCAATGAGGCTATGTGCCTTGTGCTGCATCACCAATGAGGCTATTGTCATTGTGCTGCATCACCAATGAGGCTATTGTCCTTGTGCTGCATCACCAATGAGGCTATTGTCCTTGTGCTGCATCACCAATGAGGCTATTGTCCTTGTGCTGCATTACCAATGAGGCTATTGTCCTTGTGCTGCATTACCAATGAGGCTATTGTCCTTGTGCTGCATCACTAATGAGGCTATTGTCCTTGTGTTGCATCACCAATGAGGCTATTGTCTTTGTGCTGCATCACCAATGAGTCTATTGTCCTTGTGTTGCATCACCAATGAGACTATTGTCCTTGTGTTGTATTACCAATGAGGCTATTGTCCTTGTGTTGCATTACCAATGAGGCTATTGTCCTTGTGCTGCATTACCAATGAGGCTATTGTCCTTGTGCTGCATTACCAATGAGGCTATTGTCCTTGTGTTGTATTACCAATGAGGCTATTGTCCTTGTGTTGCATTACCAATGAGGCTATTGTCCTTGTGTTGTATTACCAATGAGGCTATTGTCCTTGTGTTGTATTACCAATGTGGCTATTGTCCTTGTGTTGTATTACCAATGAGGCTATTGTCCTTGTGTTGTATTACCAATGAGGCTATTGTCCTTGTGTTGCATCACCAATGAGGCTATTGTCCTTGTGCTGCATCACCAATGAGGCTATTGTCCTTGTGCTGCATCACCAATGAGGCTATTGTCCTTGTGCTGCATCACCAATGAGGCTATTGTCCTTGTGATGCATCACCAATGAGGCTATTGTCCTTGTGTTGTATTACCAATGAGGCTATTGTCTTTGTGTTGTATTACCATTGAGGCTATTGTCCTTGTGCTGCATCACCAATGAGGCTATTGTCCTTGTGTTGCATCACCAATGAGGCTATTGTCCTTGTGCTGCATCACCAATGAGGCTATTGTCCTTGTGCTGCATTACCAATGAGGCTATTGTCCTTGTGCTGCATTACCAATGAGGCTATTGTCCTTGTGCTGCATTACCAATGAGGCTATTGTCCTTGTGCTGCATTACCAATGAGGCTATTGTCCTTGTGTTGCATTACCAATGAGGCTATTGTCCTTGTGCTGCATCACCAATGAGGCTATTGTCCTTGTGCTGCATCACCAATGAGGCTATTGTCCTTGTGCTGCATTACCAATGAGGCTATTGTCCTTGTGTTGCATCACCAATGAGGCTATTGTCCTTGTGTTGCATCACCAATGAGGCTATTGTCCTTGTGTTGCATCACCAATGAGGCTATTGTCCTTGTGTTGCATCACCAATGAGGCTATTGTCCTTGTGCTGCATCACCAATGAGGCTATTGTCCTTGTGCTGCATTACCAATGAGGCTATTGTCCTTGTGTTGCATCACCAATGAGGCTATTGTCCTTGTGCTGCGTCACCAATGAGGCTATTGTCCTTGTGCTGCATCACCAATGAGGCTATTGTCCTTGTGCTGCATCACCAATGAGGCTATTGTCCTTGTGCTGTATCACCAATGAGGCTATTGTCCTTGTGTTGCATTACAAATGAGGCTGATGGTTTCACTACAATTGTAGTGATAGTAGATAAATTGTAGTAGATTGTGTTGTGAATTGTAGTGAAAGTAGTCAAATTGTAGTAGATTGTGTTGTGAATTGTAGTGGCAGTAGTCGCGTTCCTGCATCTGTTGTGTACCTATAGGTGCGGCCTGTCACTTTTATTCACCTTCGGGAAGGTGGTAGTGAAAAGGAAAAGAACTTTGCAACTCGCTCAAAGGATATAGACACGCCGCAACCTACAGATCCAGTGTTTCAATGCATCGGTTAATCTATCAAAGTTTTTACCGACAAGAAAGTGAGGGAAACTTCCTTGCAGCGTTGATTATTTTGTCTATAACAATTAATGTATGAATATAACTTGTGATGATTTAAGTACGTATACAATACTTACACAAATCATTCTTTTGTTTTTGTTTTGTTTTTGTTTTTACACCACAAAGGACTGGCCAAGGGCAAAATAAAAGAGGTAACAAAAAGCCCGCTTAGTTGGCCATTCCAATAAAGAAGACAGTAAGAGAATAAAGAAAGGGGGGTGGGCCAATATAGTTCGGTATATTTAATATATATTCTGTAATAGTTCTGGGATAGATCAGCCACATGTGTATTAGAGTTCTTGAACAATAAAAACAGTATTTATCCTCCAACGGGCGAGGGTTCGAAAATGTCGAGTCATTCTTGATTTTTCATGATGCCATAAGCCGTATATTCCATATATGTCAATCTTGTTTTACTAGTTCCATCACTCGAACTGATAAAAAGAATCGGTTAACATGAATTTCATCTGATTATTTATGTAACTTTTGATGGAAGTTTCTCACACTTGAGCAGGCGTACACTTGCCGCGGGTTTATAAGTTCGCCCAACTTCATCTTCATATGTACATTATTTCGACAAAACTTCGTAATGAAAGTGTTACTTCTATTGATAAGAGATTTTGTATGAAACCTTCGGTATAAGACATGAAGGTTTTTCTTTCTCTTGAGATTTTTTCTTCTATTTTATGGAGAACCTGCTTAATGAAATGTCTATAAGAGCAAAGCTTGCTTATTTATTTGATATCTTTGTCAAAATGTTTCTTAAAGAAATCAACAAATATTTCAGATAAAGTCTAATTCATTTTTACACCAATGACCCAATATTTATATTCTATAAGTATACGATCGATTAATGTTATTCAAAATAATGTGAATTCAGGGTTGAGGGAGATCGGCAAAAGTTTGGATGTCTGATGTATTTGTTAATTTATGAAAGCGTTCTACATAAACAAATTTGAGTACATAAAATTGAATATTACCATCTCGTTTCGTTTCCTTCGATAATTTTTTCATGATTGTAACA
>JACEEZ010016696.1:282500-297500 GCA_016584305.1 Chionoecetes opilio
TATTTACGTATAATCATTTGAAGAAAAAAAATCCGGTATTTTCCTTGTGATATAGTTAATTGTCTGGCTGATAGCGATCTTCCCTTGGGCGCTCTGATGCTCTTCGTGAATTAGAGAAGAACGAAGGTAGGAGGAAGAGGACAGACAGATAAGAAAAACATGACAACGACAACAATAATATTTGATATTTTGATATTTTATTTATTGGCCTCTTGCACAATGTACATATAAGTATAATTGAAAGTACTGTTTAAGGCGTGGGTTCAATTGAGCCGAAGCTTTTATATGAACCTAATGCGAAAAGAAGTCTGAACAGTCGTAACAGTTGGCCTATTATTATGTAACATTTATAAGAGATACTAGAAATATTAAAAAAATAACAAAAAAAGAACGACTGGAAGGAAACGTGAAAGAAACGTTTTTCATTCATGACTGAAACTGACTTTGGAGAACAGAAAACTTAGCAAAGGTAAGGCTGGACCCCATGTCTGTTTTTGCCTCACCCAATCCCCAATACTAATACGTAGTTCAGTATTTATCCTCGTTATAGACCAGTGAGTCTCCTGGTATCTGTTCTTCCTACGTAATCCTATGTAGTCCTCTCCCCCTCTTCCTCCTCCTCCTTCACCTCATTTTCATCATAATCATCATTTTCATAAGAGTCTCACTTTCTAGTATGCAATTAGTTTTTATTGAAAGAGTAAATAAAAATCCATGTGGCGTTGGCTCAGCATTCAAAGAAGTAGATACGAAGGAGGCAAAGGAGAAAGGGAGCAGGGGGGGAGATGAATTAGGCGGAGGAAGGGGAGAAGGAATAAGAGGTCCAGTGTATTAAAGTAAACATACCCTTGCCAGTCTCAGTTTCTTGCTACAGACGCTGAAGGGATTTCTACTAATTAACTGAGGAAAATGAAAGACGTCTGAGAAAAATATTCCCAAAACAAACTAACAAAAACAAAAAATGCAGCAAGTGATAAGATGAGAAGGTGGCTGACTTAGAATGGGGAGTTTTCTTTATTTTCATTGTTTCTAGCGGCATTTTGTGTGCGTGTGTGTGTAAATGTGTGTATTCATCTAGTTGTATTTTACAGGGGCGCCCACAGAGATACCTGTAGTGGACGCACATATTATATAGGGCCCACTGTTGATGGATGTGGGTGGCGAGCGAAGCGAGCCCACTCAGCTGGGGGGTCCGGGGGGGCGCTGTAAGCCCCCCCTGATTTTTTTAGAAGTTTTGATCAATTTTAGGTGCATTTTGGGGCCTCATAGGGCCTTATAAGGGGCCTCATAGGGGCCCCTAGGAGGGCCCTTATAGGGGCCCACAAATGCCTGGAGGCTTACAGTGGACGCACGTGCGTCCAGTGCGTCCGCCTGTGGGCGCCCCTGGTATTTTACAGTGCCTGAGCAACGCTCGTATGGCCCCGTCTCCATATCAACATTTTTTATCATTCATCCTTAGTGCTTAGTTTTGGCTGAAACCAGCACCCCGGGAGGCGGGTCACAAACCCCCGGATAACACCCGGTACCCATTCACTGCTGGGTGGACAGGGGCTCGGGTTTTAAGGAAACAGCCCAACTGTTTCCGCTCCGCCCGGGGATCGAACCCGGGACTTCTCGGTTGCGAACCGAGCGTGCTACCACTACACTACGGAGTACCACTACTAGTGTGTGTGTGTGTGTGTGTGTGTGTGTGTGTGTGTGTGTGTGTGTGTGTGTGTGTGTGTGTGTGTGTGTGTGTGTGTGTAAATAATACAATTATATAAAACAATTAACCCTGAATTTAAAGTACATGACATTTATGAAAAGAAACATGTAATTAACGATCTACATAGGATGTCGTTTACACGTTTTCGAGTCTGTGGTCATAGTTTAGTAGTGGAAACGGGACGCTGGAACAGGCGCGGACGAGGTCGCCTTCCTCTCGAGGAGCGCCTGTGTGTATGTGGTGACATACAAACAGAACAACATGTGGTAGAGGTGTGCCCCATAACACAACACATTAGAAACCTTTACAGATTTAATACTGTTCATGACGTATTCTCTAATTTCAGTGATGTTATAACATGCAAAATTATTCATGAAGTTTTAAAGTTATACTTAAGAAATGCATATTCTTTTCCGTTAATAGTTTATTTCATTTTTTTGTCTTTCATAGGGACGTAGATCAAGCTGGCTGCTTGTTGAATTTTATGTGTTTAGTAGTTTATCGTAGTAGTAGTAGTTTTAGTAATTATTTTTTGTTGGACTACAGTTTGTTACTCAAAATTTGTGGGAATGTTTCATTTTTTGGACATTGAGTGTTTTTGTCTATTTATTAATGATATTATGTGTAATTTATGTATAAAGCTGTGGTCAATATCTGTCTGTCTGTCTGTCTGTCTGTCTGTCTGTCTGTCTGTCTGTCTGTCTGTCTGTCTGTCTGTCTGTCTGTCTGTCTGTCTGTCTGTCTGTCTGTCTGTCTGTCTGTCTGTCTGTCTGTCTGTCTGTCTGTCTGTCTGTCTGTCTGTCTGTCTGTCTGTCTGTCTGTCTGTCTGTTCTGTCTGTCTGTCTGTCTGTCTGTCTGTCTGTGCTGTCTGTCTGTGTGTGTGTTGTTGTGTGTGTTGTGTGTGTGTGGTGTGTGTGGTGGTGTGTGTGTGTGTGTGTGTGTGTGTGTGTGTGTGTGTGTGGTGTGTGTGTGTGTGTGTGTGTGGTGTGTGTGTGTGTGTGGTGTGTGTGTGTGTGTGTGTGTGTGTGTGTGGTGTGTGTGTGTGTGTGTGTGTGGTGTGTGTGTGTGTGTGTGTGTGTGTGTGTGTGTGTGTGTGTGTGTGTGTGTGTGTGTGTGTGTGTGTGTTGTGTGTGTGTGTGTGTGTGTGTGTGTGTGTGTGTGTGTGTGGGTGTGTGTGTGTGTGTGTGGTGTGTGTGTGTGTGTGTGTGTGTGTGTGTGTGTGGTGTGTGTGTGTGTGTGGTGGTGTGTGTGTGTGGTGTGTGTGTGTGTGTGTGTGTGTGTGTGTGTGTGTGTGTGTGTGTGTGTGTGTGTGTGTGTGTGTGTGTGTGTGTGTGTGTGTGTGTGTGTGTGTGTGTGTGTGTGTGTGTGTGTGTGTGTGTGTGTGTGTGTGTGTGTGTGTGTGTGTGTGTGTGTTTTGTGTGTGTGTTGTGGTGTGTGTGTGTGTGTGTGTGTGTGGTGTGTGTGTGTGTGTGTGTGTGTGTGTGTGTGTGTGTGTGTGTGTGTGTGTGTGTGTGTGTGTGTGTGTGTGTGTGTGTTGAGAGAGAGAGAGAGGTGCTCCTATGTGTGGGAGGCATCCTGGTCGCAAGATCTCGTATTGTATATTGTATATCTCGTATATCTGTATACACCCTTTGCATGGTCAGACGTGAAGCATGATGCAATTTGAAGTGCGTGTTGTTTTCACATTAACTTTATGTACTTGATACATACAATCTGTTGATTTTTGTGATATACATTCTCTTTCACATGCATACTTTTCTGAAAATTACAGACCCCTAGAAGAGTTCTTGACATCTTTCATCATAATGTTTCGTGAGAACACTGTCGTCTTGTTCAGACGGCTGTAATAAAGGAAAGTACGATTTAATTTTCATATTTATGTAGTTGATGCTCGGGAAATATATTTCTAAATGCTATATATTCTATTACAGCTGTTGGAAGTAGAACAAGTGTTATCCCGCAGCCTTGCAATACAGAATGACAACAATTATACTGGAGGTATGCAGCTTTTTTGTTTTTTACACGCCTACAATCCCATAAGAACCAGCAGACTGCCTTCATACACAGAATAATAAGAACTCAACGTGTGTGGTTGATACGTTTTGTGGTTCATGCCTCAGCCCTTCATGTTGCGTTTTATAAAGCCCCGTCCACACTGTGCCTCATGCAGAGATGCACGAGGCAGGTGTATGTGTTGAATACCCACTCGAGTATCCAGACTGGACACATGGTGGGGGAAGCTACGCTACTTCACTAGTTTTATGTTCATTGGAATTTTTTACCACCTACAAATTTTTGCATTGAGACGTGTCCGAGACAGTAAATAAACATTTAATGCAAGCAAAATTGCAGGAATAACATGGAGTTGAATAAAAAAATGTTTATGCACTATTCCACTTTGCTGTCATTATCTTAGTCTAGGTATAGTTTACTGTAATCTATTTATATTCGTGACACGCAGTAATGTCTCTTAAAGATGATGGCATGTTCAGTTTTCCTAAATATCATCTGGTAGTTTGATAATACCGTGTAAGAGTACAACATGTTAGAGCGGGCCGGAGCACCCTTTATGACATCTTGCTTCAGCACATCCATGCAATTGGTCCGGCTGGAGCAGTTCAGCAATGCGCATGGTTGTGTTGAAAACCTCGATTTTCAACACAACCACCAACAGAGCGCGCGTCATGAGGCACAATGTGGACGGGGCTTTAGGTTTACGACTGTGCATCAACGACATCAAGTGTTGTTGCTCAGGTCTCGCCAAGAATCACGTCACCGGTGAATTTTGACGACCGGAAGGCCACATGGACAAACCTAAATAGAAACATTTCTGCGTATGGTTTGATAAATCTAATATTGTAAAGGAACTACACGCCAAAAATGTTGAGGATAAAGTTGAAGTGCTGGACGCACGAGTGTATTATCATAACAAGGCTGGCAAGCAAGTCATGCGCCCTGCTGCCCTGACCCCCTAGCCGGCAGGACAACAGCAATAACCCCGCCCCATATACAATCTCGTTGTGAGCCCACTATGGTTTATGTCATTACTTCCTTTGCCCATCCATACCTCGGTAGTCCCAGTAATTCCGCCTGATCTCATCGCAACTAATGTAGAGGGCATCCCTGCTCTAGAAATGGAGCACCCCACCATCTGATTTGGACAAGGGAAATGTACCCTTCCAGACCCCCTGACGTCCTGCCCCACTCACACAAATCTAAAAAGAAACCTTCTCTTCATTGGAACTTTTCTCAAACTTCCGCCGCGGCTTAGTAGAGCCCACCACTTCAGCAAGCGCGGTCAGCTGCCTGTCAAGGGGTCCTCAAGGTCTGAACCCCCACATTGATCCTGCAGGTGTTCAGGAGGGTGTCCCATGAAGGTGTAGGGATGGGACAGCAGTGAAGGGAATGTCTCCTGACAGTGTAAGGGTGTGAGGGTCACATTCAACTGCCTTCAAAGCCTCTGCCTTCAAATAAAAGTCAGAGGCGATGGCGGCGATCATGATTTCTTTTCGAAACACATTCTGTCTTCAAAAGTAGAGCTTCTCTATTTATTCCATATAATTGTGCTTACAGTCTAGTATCATTAAAACAAGATGTAGTGAAGAATTAAGCGCAATGATTTATAGGTGCCTTGCACGTGACGTCACAGCCCTTGTTGTGGCTGCGACAGACGCGGGAGATGCGAGCTGGAGGACCAACAAACTCCACTTCCAGCCCCTGTTTGCCAGCTTATGGTAATTTCCCCCTACCAAATATATGTTTATCAGTATAAAAGATATAATGTTATCTTTGGAAATGCTTGTTCTATAATATTATCAAATAAAAAAACCGTAAAACACACTAAATAAATTCCATTATGAGACTCTCAAGAAATAGGCATGAACTTAAACTCTTCGCCATTTAATATTTTGCGAAAAACCGTTTTACATGGTGAATATCAATAGAAGCGGAATTTCATTAGCTTTCCAATGATATATTTAGTTTTCTGATAAATTAATTATCAGCATGCATAAATTAGCGTTAACTAAATAAATAACATCATGAAATCGGGTAATTTTTCCCGATTGATGGTGTTATTTATTTAGTTAACGCTCATTTATGCATGCTGCTAATTCATTTATCAGAAAACGAAATATATCACTGGAAAGCTAATGAAATTCCGCTTCTATTGATATTCTCCATGTAAAAAGTTTTCTCGCAAAATATTAAATGGCGAAGAGTTTAAGTGAATATTAAGTTCATGCATATTTCTTGAGAGTCTCATAATGGCATTTATTTAGTGTGTTTTACGGTTTTTTATTTCATAATATTATAGAACAAACATTTCCGAAAATGACGTATCCTTTTATAAAAAAAAAATTTTTTTTTTAAAGGGAAAATTCCCATAAGCTGGCAAAAACGGGGGCAGGGATTTGTTGGCCCTCCAGCCGCTGAGGGGCGGCATTTGGCTTGACCGCTAGTCGTGACGTCAGTGCAAGCACCTATAGTAGGGTACCCGGGAGGTCCAAAGAAAGTGAAAAAATAGATTATTTCGAATTTGGCAGGGTGTTTTTTTTGATGTAAATAAAATTTTAAGGGGGGGTGTCCTCTTACTTTTGGTTTGAGCACTTCTTGCTATGAAAAAATGGACTTTTATATTTATAGGCAATACATAGTTTAAAAGTGCGATTTGCATAGAAAAAATTTTGCTCAATGCAAATGGAATTATATAAATCGTCTTAGAATTCCATTTTACATAGGAATTGGCATGCCAAAGTGAGAAAAATATTTTTGTTATACGGCGTACCCTAACCAGGGTACCAAAATAGTTGGATTGGGTTACGATGGGAGGAAGGACAAGACCAGGGCGATGTGCCCGACAGCTATGGGAAACGCACCCAAGGTTGATAGGAGGAGCATGTGTCAGTAAACAGAGGAGCCTCGGGAAAGGTACCTTTGGCACTTTGTACCAGAGGACCCGGTGTCACCTGAGAACCTGCGTTTCAAGGGGCTCAGCCTCTCTATGACTGCTGGTGACATCGACTCCCCGACTCACTGATTGTACTGCAAGGTGACTCAACTAGGGCCAACACGGGGTGGAAGGGGGGAAACTCACGCCCATTTGGAGAAGATGCTGGGACGCAAGCTCTTCTGGAGTATTGCGTTTTCACAAAAAAGAGTTGCCCTGCGCCCCCTTTATCCCCAAACATTCGACGGGCCTACCTCATCTGAAAACTGGCTTCACGGGTCCATTTGCAGTCTGCTGTCCAGCGTGAATGGATGCAGTACAACGCAGATTTTCAGAGGAGTGCCAGGGGGTTGAAGATCTCACGGAGATCCCGGAGAAATATCCTGGTCACATGTCCACGGACCACAGTCTCTACCACCTTGCCCAGGCTGTGAAGGGGGGCGTTCTCCCGTCGAGCTGCGGGAGATCATTGTTGGCAAGGTGTCCCCTCCAGATGGGCTCACCACAGCCCATTCGCCTCGTGTACTGTGGACCAGAAAGCATGGATTTGACTGGCAAAGAACTGAACACCCTGGAATCCTAGTCAAGTACTGCCTGCAGGTGTACTTCAAACTCTACTACGACATCAAGGTTCACCACAGACTAGAGGACGGCCCCAAGCACATCCTCACGCAGCCCAAGAAGATCCAAACAGCTGTGACCTTCTACGTGCGGACAGGAGCATGGTTCGCACACTCAAATGTGTTCCTCCTCTCGCTGATGGCGAGTCAGAGTGAGGACGACCGCAGGTTCGCCGTGACCCAGTTTTTGAAGCTGAGGGCTGGCGATGGAGTATGGGGACACCGTGTAAGACCTCGCTCACATCCAAGCTGACTTGTCAGCCACCAGCTTGCAGACACTGTCAGCTGGCAGCCGGGCCAGGTGCACGAGCCGGCTTCACCTGTTCACTGTGGGATCAGATCCAGGATCCTGGTCAAGCCGTACGAGGTTCCGGAGTTCTCTATCCACACTCAGAGCACCGAAAGAGCCGTGAAGCAGGTGACAGAGGCTGCGGCAGTAGGCTAGAGATGGGTTCATCCGGGCTCGGGCCCACCACCGGGAGACCATGCCCTGCTTCAGGTCTAAACACTGGATCTTCTTAGTAAGAAGGACATGATGGACACGTTCTAGGCCAACGTAGAGGCTGTGACACTGTGATGTAGTGCCTGATGAACCAACTGATCAGAAAGAGCTTACCACGCTAGTCATTTGGAACTCATATTGGTGCATGATGCAATACACAGGACCAACCGGACACTGCGTACTCATTTAAGCATTATTCGATAAGGGTGCAATATAAAAGTGCGATTTTGCATAGTAAGAATTGCTCAAATGCAAAAATGAAAGGAGATAAAATCGTCTTAGAATTCCATTTTACATAGGAAATTGGCATGCCAAAGTTGAGAAAAAGAATTTTTGTTATACGGCGTACCCTAACCTATAGCTTTAAGGCCATGTCACACGGACACTTTTTCCGGCATCTTTTGGTAGCAAACGCGTATCAGGCATCATTTGACGCCGGATACCGGCATCTTTTGGTAGCAAACGCGGAATCGCGCAT
Organism: Chionoecetes opilio; assembly: GCA_016584305.1. Taxonomy (NCBI): domain Eukaryota; kingdom Metazoa; phylum Arthropoda; class Malacostraca; order Decapoda; family Majidae; genus Chionoecetes; species Chionoecetes opilio. The sequence goes on from JACEEZ010016696.1 coordinate 290,754, forward strand.
GTTCGTTCTTTTGCCACCAGTAAGCCAGTTGGCCAGTTGCCAGTTGTTGCCACCGTATTGCCAGTTGTAAGCCAGTTGTTGCCACCAGTAAGCCTTGCCACCAGTTGCCATCCTTGTTTACATTTTGGAGCAGCCGATGCCACGGAAGACTTGTACGAACTACACATTTCAGTTAAATAAAGAGAAATGACTAATCTTGGGTGGTCAAGAGATGCTGTAGCATCTCTATGTGATATATTTAGGGAAAATAAGTGCTGTATATAGGGAATATAGCTGTATAATGTTGTATAGTAATAGTATTATGGTGTAGGTGAGAGGAGAACAATCAAGATGAGAGGAGGAAAATAAAGTGTTTGGTAGAGTAGGCAACCCTGATGTTACAGTGAACCAGTGTTTCCACTTTAAAGGAAATATACTTATTTTAAGGAAATTTAGGCCTGAGAAGGAAATTTCTAAAGAAACACAAAATCTAAAGAAATCTTAATGAAATCTAGTTTTTTTCGGACATTTCTAAAAATATGTAGATTAAGTTAAATAGCCAGGAGAGCTGATAAAACACATTTTTTTTGCCTTTGACAAAATGTCCAAAGAACAAATTCTCGGTGCTAATTTCTTTTCATATTCATATCTACAACATCTACCGCAGCAAGGATAATGGGGAATGGGGAGGAGGGAGGTGGAGCAAAGGTGGCGCATGGGTGGTGGGTGGCGACGAACTGGCGGCAGCCGCGAGACAGGAGGGTAGAGCTCTAACGACAAGTTCAGTTCCTGTCCTGCTGTTTGATATACACCGTTAACGTGTCTGGGATTCTGTTCTCATCAGTCAGTAGTATTCGGTGCTTTCTCCAACCATTTCTATAGTGTATTTACCTCCAAGAATTTCATATTGTTAAAAGCGTGTGCAAACTTTTATGATAATAATGCAACTCGAACATTATGTCACGGAGTGGATTCCATAGTGTCGTAGATGATTTATAGAATTCTCAAAGGAATGGATACTTATATTGCAAATAGAAGAAAGAGTTTGGAAATCTAGATTTCATAATTTTGTGTCCCTGGAGATTGTAGAATTAAATAAGTGAATACTTTCAAAACTTGATGATTTAATTCATGGCATTAAAATGTGTGTGTATTTAAAATGTATTTACAAATGTATTTAAATACAATTAATATATTTAGTATTTAGTATTTAAATACATTTCTCCCATGTATTTAGTATTTAGTATTTAAATACATTCAATTTATTTAGTGCCCAGCTCTGATATATATATATGTATATATGATATATATATATATATTATATATATATATATATATATTATATATATATATATATATATTATATATAATATATATATATATATATATATATATCTTTCTCAAATTTTTTTGTCTTCATATTCATACAAAGTGTTTAAACGTTCTGGTGGTTACTGGCATCTACGGTACAAGACTTGCAGGCAATCGAAAAAAAATATTTTATTGTTGCCTTCGTAAATAGTGCATAGGGATGAAAGGTGGGTGTAGGTTATGCACATGTATTGAAGGAACTACCACGTGTAAGACTACCGGCCTCTTGTAGTTTCCTTATGTTCTTGACTAAGGCTGTTTTGAATTGTTGGCACCGCGGGTCGGTCGGCCACGCCCCTCCCCGTTAACATCCTCATCTGCGCCGCTTCACGCAGTATTAAGTAGTGCTAAGTTATTCCTTTTGATATCAACTTACTAAATAATACCCCAAATATCTCATCTAACCCAACCCTTATAGCCGACATTCACATATTCAATATACTTGGGAGAGGATGGGCGGTATAAGAAGATATATAATTTCCGCCATAAACCGTCCACACTCCATCTTGGCGTGATCTTCTTTTTCTTCTTCTTGTGACCTCTACCGCCTAAGCCGTGTTTTTGTCGTCCAAGCACCGTCTTGGTACGAAGACCGTTTTTTGTCTTGATTGGTTTCTGCGACAAAAACACAACAAGCTTGGTAAGAGCCGAAATAATGATCAACGCAAAACATTGCAAACAATATCACAAAGTAGTATAACACACATTTCAGCAAGTGTTATCACTTTGAGGTGAATACTGAAGGTATATTATGAAGGTTAAAATAAACAATAACAACACGGAGCCGAAAGGGTAGCCAGTTGTCAAAAGCACCGAAAATATAGCCAGGATGGGGCCTGCGTTTCTCTTGCCTAACTATTTACCTTATGTGTTATGTGTGGTGACGATGAGTGTCAATATACATCCAGTCCAGTCTCTTCAGATATATTATATATGAGAAACAACATTCCGCATCAGCCGAAAACGTCTCAGTTATTTTAATGTCACAAATTCACCTCTCTTGATATAATGTGGTGATCATGAGTGTCATTATTCTGACTGCCCTGCCTGATATGGTGTGTGTGCGACTGCAGGCATGCACATTTCTCTATTATTCACGTTGCACAAGGAACTGTGATTTTTTTTTTCTTGTGAGTTTTGATGTGGTTTGAATTAATCTGCTAACCGTTTCTGAGGCAATCACTTTTTTTGAGGGGGAGGGCCCGGAGAGGAGTGAAGGTTAGGTTAGGTTAGGTATAGCTTATATTAGGTAAAGGTTAGGTTATGTTAAGTAAAGGTTAGGTTTGATTAGGTAAAGGTTAGGTTAGGTTAGGTTAGGTAAAGGTTAGGTCAGGTATAGGTTCAGTTATGTTGAATTTTGTTTTTCAATCATTATTTGTCGCAAATCACTTAAAAAAAAATATTTGCGACAGAAACGGTTAGAAGATTGATTCAAAACACATCAAAACTCATCAGAAAAAAATAGTTTCGTCCACCAAAGTGAATTCGGTGTCAAACTGGAAATTTAGCAAAGTTATTTGGATAATGGGGAATAAGGTAATATTTTTTGGGGTATATGCTGAGTAGGAGCCACTTGCAAGAAACACTATGTAAAGATATATTAGAATATTTAACTAAAAAAGATAAGTCTGAGAGTATTAAAGATAACGTGTATGATTCCATAAAGCACTATCATTATAAAACTAATAACCAAAGGAAATTAAACCTAACCTTGACTCCCAACAACGTTAACTAACCAATTTATTTGACCTAATTCCTACTAACCAGAGTAAGGTTTTTCAAAAACTATTTATTTTTCATGGTAAAAATGGACGAGGACTGCGCGGTCATTTTCTGAGACGCTGACTAGTTTCTCCTTGCCTAAAATGAGTGTTTTTTTCAGATGGAGGTATTTTTATTTTCCGGAAACCCAATACATTTTTCTTTTCTTTTTCATCACCAAATCCTAAGGTCGCCGTTTTCATTGATAACAATGTACGTCCATCAGAAAAAGCACAAAAACTTTGCCAGGAAATAATAGTCAGGGTCTCAGAAACCAGAGAAGTGATAGAATTATACGAAAACCAAGTGCGCCCCGCCCCGCCCGGCATTCGCCAGCCCACCCGCCAGCTGCCGAGTAGTCCGCTTGTCTCGCCCTGCTGCCTGCTGGGAGGATTATTACCCGAACCAAACCTAATCTAACCTCATAACGGGGGGGGGGGGGGGGGGGTCCGCCCCCCCCTCGACCCCCCCGGCGAGATTATGAACCTAACCTCTTATAGAGTTGGGGGGCCTCTGAAAAGGGAGTGTGTGTCTGTAGTGTATGCGTATTAACCAACTTTATTATTTCTACAATATGTATATGAGTTTTGAAGGTTACGTGGAAGTGGATTAATAATGTACAATATACTGAGCAAAAGAGATAAGATAAGATTTTCATCCTATCTAGACACTTTGCAAGTACCAACTACAAGGACTATACAAAGCGCCGCCACGTCAGCATGAACTAGGCGGACTCGAACCGCTGACCGAATGCACAGGGACGCTGCACATTGGGAACTCACGTCTCTACCAACCTTGCCACCCTGACAGGCTACTGAGCAAAAAATAATATAGAAAAACGTAAGTGGTAACGGCGGTAGCGACCGCGCAGTTCTCGTTCATAATAACCTAATTTTCCCCGCGTATTGGAAAAGTGTAGCAATACACATAACAGACAGCGGCTTCTCATCAGTTATAACACCATATCTTTTCATCTATCTGTTATATGCCGTTATTTCTTCTTCTACAACCATTTGTCATTACTACTTTGTCACATTATGTTGTTTTTCATGTCAAGTGAGCCTTTCTTAAGGCGTTTTCTGCGGGGGAGCAAGTGAAATTTCGCTTGCAAGCGGTCACTTTTCTCTTGCTGTATCCCCGCAGAATACGTTCGACCGTCGCTTGCTCCATGAGAAGGCGACGCTTCGGCTGAGATGTAAGCAAAACAAAGATCAAAATGACTATTTTGACCATCTAGATATTTTCACACTGGGACGTATCCTATACCGTCATAGTCAGAAAAGTGTGCAGATTCAGGAAACGTGCTTAGAAATTTAATGTGATCATAAGTAGCCGAGCAATGAAGTGATGAAGCCAAACAAGTGGGAGAAAATGTTTATGCACTGTTTTATTTAACCCTTGTTCTCGTATACTTGTACTTACATTAGTTATAAATGTATACTAATGCGATGCAAAATTTCCTTAGGAAGCCGATAGTGGTCTCAGTGTTTCTTAATATCTAATGGTATTGTCAGCAAATCGGGTAAGAGTGAAGTGTGTGAAGTTGTTAATTTTCGGTCAACACGGCTTTGTTGAAAAGTCGCACATTCCAGTGTTTACCTCCAGCTGTTCGAATGCATATAAAGCAATATATACAGCTGTGACGATTATATTATCCTTAATAACACGCCGCAACCTCCCTTATTTGATTCAAACTTTTATGATGAGCCATTAAAATAAGAGAGTGTAATTGATTTTGTCGAAAGTACACTGTTGTCATTCTTTTATTGAAGCAGAAAGCATCGCCACGTCAACCGAACGCTGACGCACTTCACTCACTTCTTCGCTTGCTCCCGCAAGACATTTCTTGCGGGTCGGGCAATCATCTTTTCAGGATGATTGAACAGCAAGCGAAATTTGAGCAAGCGAAATATTTTCTCTTGCAAGCGAAATTTCTCTTGCACCCCCGCAGAATATGCCTTTAACCTCAACCACTCGTCATATTCTGCTCCAATGTCCTTTCTTTTCTCTTGTTTCCACGGGATAATTTTCTACAAGACAGCCTGAGAGGTGTCTTCGCAACGCTTGTTTGCTATTCCTGATGGTCATGATGATAGGCATGGTTTTCCCCGCATCTGTACGGCATCACAACAAAGCCACGCGGCGCCGAAACTCCCATTTTCTAATGCTTGTTCTCTAGTCCCGTCTTCGTATCAAGATCGCGCTCAAAAACAGCAAATCTTGGGTTGGTCTCCGTAATCAAAGACGGTGCTTGGACGACAAAAACACGGCTTTAGTATCGCTTCGATGCGCATCACTGGTTGACTTGTACCAGAGAGGGTAGCTGGAACTGTCGCCAATCGGAACTCTCGCCACCGTCGTCGAGTGTTCCAATTTTTGATATTACAGGCCCCAATATATACATTTAGTCAAGTTTTACCTGTGTTTCTGCATACAGGGATGAAATACCAGCAATACCTTGATCAGTTAGGTTAAGTTAGGTGCCAATGTCCAGGTTAGGTTAACATTTCCACGTCGGCGAGAGTTCTCAGTTGGTGTTTCGGCGAGAATTCCCATCGGCGACAGTTCCATAAACCCCAGAGAGAGCCAGATAATGGTATTATAAGCCTCTCATGCAAGGAAAGATCCTTGTAATAATAATTATAATCATTCAATATTATGAAAAATCCTCGTAAATAATAGTAATAAGCCTTTGATAGTAAAAAAGAAACGGCAGGGACGACAGCTCGACAGCCACTGAAGCGCATCAAGTTTTAGAAATGCCCCGCGCAAGATTTGCCCAACCACCTCGAGCATGGGCCTCGTTTGGGTGGGGGACAACAAACTCTTCATAGTCTTCCATAGAAGACAGTTCCCATAGCCCTTTACTCTTCCTTTTCATCTATTCCAAGTGGAACTGTCGCCGAAAATTTCCGCGTCGGTGAGCGTTCCACCGTCGGCGACAGTTCCTATTGGCGACAGTTCCATAAACCGTTTTACAGCTTAACTGTTGCCCTGATACATGTTACAGGCAACAGTGAGGCACTAGCTTTCCATGAGAACACTTACAAGTAATAATAGTTACTCAAAAGCTTAAAATATCCACGTCAAAAAGTTGAAACAGGAGTATGGTTCTTATCAAGTATAATTATTCAGATTTGTCTGGATACCAGTGCATCTAACTACTCTCATAAAATAATAAGTGTCTCAGAGTACCCTGTAACATGTTTCAGGGCAGCAGTAATGCTGTAAAACATGTAAATCAAAGAATATACTTAGGTAACCTACGAGAAGGTTAAGCTTTTTCACTTTGATTTGCATGTTTTGTAGCTTATTGCTGCTGAACCATGTTACAGGGTTCTCTGAAACACTTATTTTATGAGAGTAGTTAGATGCACTGGTATCCAGACAAATCATAATGATTATACTTGATAAGAACCATACTCCTGTTTGAACTTTTTGACGTGGATATTTTAAGCTTTTGAGTAACTATTAAACCTTATAATTGTTCTCATGGTAACCTAGTGCTTCAATGTTGCATGTAATCTATATCAGGACAGCAGTGAGGCTGTAAAACCAGTGAAATATGGAGGGCTCTACAGGATTTCGCGCGTTGACAATATTTCGCACAACACCGGCAACACGAGGCTGACGATT
>JACEEZ010016696.1:302500-330000 GCA_016584305.1 Chionoecetes opilio
ATATGGATGACATGCATTACGATGGAACGTTCTATAATAGCAATTTAATGCAAATTACTCGCCTCGAGTAGCAAAGCTTAATATATTTTTTACATGTATATTGTGGCATGTAAAATTTGGGCGATGTTCACACTGTTTTCTAAGACAGTACTGCTGCGTCTGGCAAACGCTTGTCAAAATACAATAAGCAATGCCTTGGAAAAACGAAGAATAAAGAATGCCGAAATCGGCTTGTTGCTGCGACAATGTAGGTTATAATTGTGGAGGCGACACGCCGCGGCGGGGAGTGATGGGCGGGGAGATTGTGGCGGGGAGATTGAATCAAAACATTACGACTTCACGCGTCGACTCATTGCACTTCCAGGCTTTCTATCTGATTGATACACAATAATAACAGGAAAATATGACTGCCTAGGTATAGATAACTTCTAAACATTCGTTATTGACTATATAATATCATAGAGTAGCATTTACCTCGCCTCCTCAACTATAACCTCCTTGGTTATTTGGTTATATACAATGTTTTACAGAATCAGGCTTCTATACAATATACATATAGAAGAAAATCGTTCTTAATATTATACTTTTGTGTTTTAAGTGCAGTGGAATAAGCCCATATTTTGTTTTCCAGTAGACCAACTTATTATCAAAAAAGTGAGTTAAAACTGCCAGCGACCCCTGTCATTTTGGGTTCCAGTTCTCTCGAATTGGCTGAAACGTTACGAGCTACACTGCGAACTTCAAGAAATCCCAGCTGAGCGACGCGCCAAATGGTGTAAGATTACCATCGGTGACGTTGGCAATGATGTAACAGCAGCCATCACAGCAGCTACGTGGGAGGAATGGAAGACAGCATTAAAAAAAGAACTTGGCCACCCAGATGAAGAAAATGCAAGCCGAAGGGACCTCGCCATTCTCACACAGGGGGACCTGAGCCTGCGCGCTTTGGCAAGACAGGCTCGACAGCTGGTCAACCGTGCATTCAATGGAGCAGGGCAACCCATCATCGAGCGGGAAGCTATGGAAGCCTTCTTGAAAGCCTTGCCCCTCAATCTAAAACGAGAGGTATTAAGAACAAGAACTACAACCCTGGAGGCGGCCTGGGAAGAAGCTGAACATTATCACCAGTTGATGAAAACCCTTCCATCGACACCAGTTATCGTGGCAGCCACAGAACAACCTGCACCTTCTCGCCTTGACCAGCTAGAATCCACTATTGCCGCCCTGCAGCGCCACCTGTTGAACGACAACACAGGAGAGCGACGCAGGACACCAGAACAGCGTCGTAGCAAGGACGAACTCAGGTGCTGGAACTGTGGCAACATTGGTCACCTACAACGGGAGTGTCGCAAGACCAGAAACTCTACCAACAAATTCTGGCCTTTAAACTCCAACGGGGGTCGTCCGTAGGGCACTGGATGAACCCCATAAGGCCTGATGCCAATAACATCACAGTGCCCATCACCGTGCAAGGAAAAAAGGCGTTAGCCTTGGTTGACACGGGAGCCAGCCACAGCTGCTTATCCTTCACCTTCTACAACCAGCATAAGCATCAATTGGGGACTCTCCAATGTACGTCACCTGTTCAAGGAGCCGACGGGACGACGTTGGCTGTTGCTGGAGAGACTAGACGGCTTCAGCTGCAGTGGGACAAGAACGTATTACAGGGTCCACTTATTGTCCTGAAGGGCTTATCGGGAGTGGACGGAATACTCGGGATGGACGTCCTTAAACCACTCAGAGTAAAATTTTTGGCTCACGAAAGTACAGCAGAGCCTGGAGAAAACTGTGACACTGCTCCCAGGATCTTAATATCTTCCTCAGAACATTGACCTTCCGCCCAACAGCCGGCGGCAAATACTCCTGCATCACCACGTTCTAAGCAGCATCACTGTCTTCTCTCCCACCACGAAGCTTCCTCCCGGGCTAAGGGCAGCACCCACTGTATCGGATGGAGGTTCATCAGTCTTCGCCATTGCCAATCACACTGCGGAGCCAGTACGATTGCAAAAAGGGTGGGAGATTGGCTCAGTAGATCCAGGGGAGCTTACGGACACGCCAACAAACATCTCGGGCACAACGATCTTCCCAGTTATTCCTACCGGTCTACCGGTCCTACCTATTCCTACCACGGTTATTCGTGGGAAGGACAAGGAGAAGACTGCCTTCTGCACCGGTGACGGCCAACTATGGGAGTTCGAGGTCCTCCCCTTTGGAGTCTGCAACGGCCCAGCGTCTTTCTCCCGCCTGATGGACGCTGTCTTGGCGGGCCTGACGTGGAGAACGTGTCTCGCTTACTTGGACGACATCATCGTATATGCTCCAACCTGGACCATTCATCTACAGCGACTTCGGGAGGTGTTTGAACGGATCCGAAGAGCTGGGCTCAAGCTCAAGCCATCCAAATGCTGTCTAGCTCGTGAGGAAGTACCATTTCTGGGCCATGTGGTGAGTGGTCGTGGCATCCAGCCAGACCCTGACAAGCTGAGGGCCATAGGCAACATACCACCACCTACCAACGTTCGTGAATTACGTAGTTTCCTCGGTTTGGTGTCGTACTGCAGAAGATTTGTCAGGGGCTTCGCTGACATAGCAGCACCCCTCCATCACCTCTTGGATAAGGGGGTCACCTGGAGCTGGTCAGCCGACTGTGAGCAAGCATTCCGAAGCCTCAAAGAATACCTCACCCAGCCCCCTATCGTCGCCTACCCAGACTTCTCCCAGCCCTATACCCTTTATACCGATGCATCCAACTTGGGACTGGGTGCTGTCCTTTCGCAGAGGCAGGACGGAAAGGAAAGGATAATTGCCTGTGCCAGCCGCACCCTCAGCACCTCGGAAAAGAACTACAGCACAACGAAGAAAGAATGTTTAGGGGTGGTCTGGGGTATTCGGCATTTCCGTCCTTATCTACTCAGCAACCATTTCGAGATGTTCACCGACCATTACAGCCTTACATGGTTGAAAACCATGTCCACGGAAAGCGCTCTTCTTCACCGATGGTCTAGCGAGCTAGAAGAATACGAGTTCACCATCAAACACCGGCCAGGAAAATTGCAGGGACACGCAGACGGCCTCTCTAGGTTGCCTATGGACCAGCCTCAGATCGATCAGTTATTCCACATGGCAGCCGTGACTGACGACGTCGCAGAGGAACACCATCAACTTCAGGAAGCCGCGGCAGACAGGACATGGCCCTCCTGGCTGGCCAAGAAGTGGCGTGGAAGACTGCGTGTATGTGACGGCCGTGTGATGAACCATGAAGGGCAGGTGATGCTGGGGTCTAAGGCGGCGCGCCGTTTTCTCTCGTCCCTCCATTCGTCCCAAGGACCCAGGATTCAAGAAAACGTTGGCGTTATTCAGGACCCGGTACTATACTGACAACGCGTCCACCCTCGCCCAAGCAGTCGCGTCCCAGTGCCGCGGTTGTCAAGTAGGAACTGACTACCGCCCAAAGGCGAAAGTAAAAGGCCACATAACTGCATCTCAACCGTAGGAGACTCGGTACTAGTGAAGGTTCCTCCCCCTCACCGGCCTCACAAGCTCGCACCAAATTGGCATGGGCCTTCGTCATCACTGCTCTCCCCTCCCCGTTTCAGATAACTTACAATACAGGAATAGGGCCACGCACAGTTCACATCACCCACGCAAAGCCGTATCGTGAACCACCTAAACAACAAAATCAAAGTAGCGGGTCGCTTTACGTCACGCCGCCACTAACGCACCGAAAAGGGGGTGATAAAACTGGAGACCTGCTCCGAGGACCTCAACGGAATGAAGAGGAGGATTAAAGACCACGACGTACTGCAAGGCATACAAGGGCTCCACAGAGTTGGGTTGAGTGGCTCTCGGAAGCAGAGATGAGCAATACAGACGAGTTGCCTGTCGATCATCGGCAATCCGGGGCGGGGGAAGAAGAGTTGACTGGCAATCATCGGCAACCCGGGGCAGGGGGAGACAACGCGCCACCCAGCCCACCCTCAGTTGCCCTTGTGACAGCTAGCCGAGGTGTACACGCGCAGCCCGATGCAATGGAATCTCCAAACGGGACCAACGCCAAATACGCGTGGGCTTCGTGGAGGTCTACCACAATCTCAGCTCGACGGCAACGAAACTTCCTTTTCCGCGTCAAAGAAGCTATAGATTTGGGCGAGCAGGTCCAGATCTCTGTTAAAACGGCTACAAACCATCCAAACCGACTGCTGAGTTACCATCTTGGCTCCCTCATCGCTGGCTGTGTCTGGGTCTTCGTCTCGTCCGAAGGCCGGTGGACAACTCAATGCGGCCGTGGACGCCCGCTACACGCAGGGAGAGGCAGTATGACGAAGACACAGCCACAAGTAGAACACGGGAAGGATCAGCATGGCGGCCGCGAGCGGGGTGTATATAAGGCGCGCCCAGCCAGGCAGTCCTGGTCGCGGCGCCAAGTCCCCCAGAACTCCTCTCCTCATCCTCACCTAACCTTCCCAACTCCGGTTCAGACAGCCGTAAGTCACCGTGATAGCATCCCAACTCCGGTTCAGACAGCCATAAGTCACCGTGCGAGTATCCCAACTCCCATCCCTACTCCGGTGTTGACGCCAGCTCGTCACCGTGAGAGCACCTCCACTCCCACTCCAACTCCCACTCCGTTATTCCCAACCTGTCCTCCCCGTCCCGTTTCTCTCTTCCACTATCTGCAGGAGGCCGTGGCGGATCCCCGTGCAGCTGGTAAAGGCGGGTGTTCCCTGCCTTACACACCCCGACTGGCCCACGCACGCCGTCAGTTAAAGGCGCTCCTGGCGGTGCGCTTACCTACCTCCCCCATCACGCCTTCACCGAGCCGCAGAGGCCTCGGTGGTGAACCCAACCGCGGTGAGACTCCTGGCCGCCTCTCCCGTTGGGCGTCCAGCCCACTGAAGACACCACCGCGCCTCAAGCCACTCACACCGGGACGCTCAATCCCTGTCCTGTTGGTGACTGAGGCCAACCACGGTGAGACTCCTGGCCGCCTCTCCTGTTGGGCACCCAGTCCCCAGGGGACACCAACGCGCACCAAGCCACCCACACCGGGACGCTCGCTCCCTGTCCTGTTGGTACCTGAGGAGGACTTGGGAGTCTGGTGCCTAGCCGCTGCCAAGGGACAGTGATATATATATTCTGTATGTACAAAAGGAAGTTGTAAAACCAAAGAGGAAATAAACACAAGCCGGAGATCCCAGTTTCTTTGGCCCTCGGAGAGAAACTGATATAGCCACGTAACAACCACCACCACCACCTTCAGCAGCAGCGCCGCATCAACACAAGGCGCCACCACCACCACCACCACCTTCAGCAGCAGCACCGCCTCAACACAAGGCGCCACCACCACCACCATCACCACCGCGGTCTACTCTCGGTTACCTGATACCAATAGCGAACGAGGCCGAACCAAGACAAGAGACGGATGTTCGCGTCGAACTTGGTCCTCCAGGGCGTGTGTTTGGGGAAGTACCACGTGAAGAGTACCCTGGTGATCGTCTCGTCCAGGGCGTAGTAGTCGTCTACCTGCGTGGGGCGAGATGGCCTTGAGTCTTGCATCCCGTGGCTCCAGATGATGCCACAGAGTAGTCTTTACGCTAACATGGCATTGTAGCTTTCGACGTGCTCTTAAATCAAAGCTCCAAGGTATTATTTCAGCTCCCAGAATTTCCTTCTTGACGACAGTATATATACCATTAAATTATTTTTTCACCATTTTCTTTCTTTTGGAGAGAGAGAGAGAGAGAGAGAGAGAGAGAGAGAGAGAGAGGAGAGAGAGAGAGAGGAGAGAAGAGAGAGAGAGAGAGAGAGAGAGAGAGAGAGAGAGAGAGAGGAGAGAGAGAGAGAGAGAGAGAGAGAGAGAGAGAGAGAGAGAGAGAGAGAGAGAGAGAGAGAGAGAGAGAGAGGAGAGAGAAAAGAGAGAGAGAGGAGAGAGAGAGGAGAGAGAGAGAGGAAGAGAGAGAGAGAGAGAGAGAGAGAGAGAGAGAGAGAGAGAGAGAGAGAGAGAGAGAGAGAGAGAGAGAGAGGAGAGAGAGAGAGAGAGAGAGAGAGAGAGAGAGAGAGAGAGAGAGAGAGAGAGAGAGGAGAGAGAGAGAGAGAGAGAGAGAGAGAGAGAGAGAGAGAGAGAGAGAGAGAGAGAGAGAGAGAGAGAGAGAGAGAGAGAGAGAGAGAGAGAGAGAGAGAGAGAGAGAGAGAGAGAGAGAGAGAGAGAGAGAGAGAGAGAGAGAGAGAGAGAGAGAGAGAGAGAGAGAGAGAGAGAGAGAGAGAGAGAGAGAGAGAGAGAGAGAGAGAGAGAGAGAGGGGGGGGGGGGATCGTTGGCGCATATCAAAACAGATCAAGTAATGTCCTCACTTACGTGCAATATTTTGCGTATGTGTATATTAGCGTTTGTCTCTGTCACCATCATGGCGTGCGTGCTCCTGGTGATGGCGCGCACCATGTCGTCGTGGGAGGGAAGGACGTCAGATTTGGCGTACAGTGAGCGCAGAAGGGACTCTTTGCTGTCTCTCAGGATGGTGGACTCGAAGTTACCGACGTCAGGTTCGGCCATTCTGCAACAATGTATACAGCGGTAACACATCGAGTATCGGTAACGGATACATTGGACCCTATAGTCCGGTGGCCAAACCCCATATTTAGGCCGAACCTTTGAATTTGTGGTGCATAATTGTTCTTTGCGGATTTTGATAGCCTGAAACCTTTAGTTTTGGAATCTGTCGGGTGCAACTTTTGCATCCATGAGCATTTTGCAAAAATGACGACTGAAGATAGGAATGGGAATGACTGTTTGGGACTGAAAATTTGAGGTAGGGGTAATAATAAACGGGCATAGATCACATATGTACAGACCTTTGACAATGTTTTTACTACCAAAATGTTCGTATTGATTAGCTTTATCACCTCAAACTAATGATATATGAATTTCGTTAACAATAAGGTCATAGGAGGTCGAAAGGTCACAATTTTTGGCGTAAAATTAAATTCACCTCAGGGACTCAGGGAATTCACCTCAGGGAACATCCTCAGGGACTTGTCAACATTGTAACCGGAAGGATTAATCCAGAGACAGCGAATGTGGAAAATGCTCAGACCATTGGAATCCAGCAAAGACAAGCGTTTGAATCAAGTTGGCCAGAAGGATTCCACAAGCCGATTGTAAACCGAGTCAAAACCATGGTCGGAAATCAAGCAAAGAGAACACATACCACTGATAAAAAGGGACAGATGGACTGTGAACTAATCTTCTCAAGGCTGATGATATTAATACAGTATCGAGACATTGATGTAAATTCAGTCGTGGGATATGAGCTGGCACCTCTTCCAACGTCGCTCTTTGATGGCACAAAGGACCAACCTGAAATGAGAATAGCTAAAGCCAAAGCTACGCTCAAGAAGTCTCTCCAAGTGGAACATTCCTCTAGGACATTCACAAGCCACACAGATGCAATATATATAGATGGATGTGCAGCAATGTGGATAGTTCACTGGCCAACGAAGGGAGTCGTCAATGATTATGTGAATGCCTTTGTAGATTATGTGCTTTCCAAGATGACCGTTTCGAGCAACGTATTTGTAGTGTTTGACAAATATCACAAGAAAAGCATCAAGAGCAGCACAAGGGCTGCACGATCTGCTGGAGTGCAGCATTGCAAGGAACATGTCATTACGCTGACAACGCCAATTCCCTCCCGAGACGTTGTTCTCAATGTGGCACACAACAAGGAGCAGCTCATTGAGATGATCACTGAGGAACTTCTAGATAGGACGCAAGGACTCCGGTTACCAGACAGACTTGTTGTCACAGGGAAAGCTGATACTCCTGTCTGTTGAAGTCTGGCAAGGTGTACGAGTGGAGAGATCAGATTTGCAAACTAACCACGAGGAAGCAGACGTCATCATTCCACACCAGGTTGTCCAGTTTGTTTCTAACACCAGAAAGACTATTAAAGTAATCTCAGATGACACAGACGTGTTTGTATTGCTTGTACATTACTACCACTACTGTCAGCTCTCTGCATGCCTTGTCATGGAACCGACTTCTCCTGAAAGGACTTCAGTGAACATTGGAGACACCGTAATAAAACACCAGGCTATTGTCCTACAGCTGCTGGCAGCACATGCGTTGACAGGATGCGACACATTTGGTTGCTATTTTGGAATTGGAAAAATCAAAGCAGTAAAAGTCCTAAAGGCAGGATATAAACTGGACAGCATAGGACAACCTGAAGCCCAGCACGAGACAATAATTCGAGAAGCAACCCAGTTTATTGCAGCATGCTATGGAGAGAACTACACAAATCGGGAAAACTCGCCGACGGTAACGGTTAGGTTAGGTTTTGTTGTGATTTATCTTATTACTCCATCCATAAACAAGTTGCAAAACCACGGTGACATTACCCATCCTTGCCTCGTGGTACCTGGTACTCTCGTCTACCGAAATTCTTGTCCCTACACAAATCGGGAAAACTCGCCGACGGTAATGGTTAGGTTAGATTTTGCTTTGATTTATCTTATTACTCCATCCATAAACAAGTTGCATAACCACGGTGACATTACCCATCCTAGCCTCATGGTACCTGGTACTCTCGTCTACCAAAATTCTCGTCCCTACACAAATCGGGAAAATTCGCCGACGGTAATGGTTAGGTTAGGTTACCGTTAGGTAACCTAAGGTTACCTAAGCTGTGGTAAAGGTGGTATAATTCCAGGGCTGTGATTAGCTAGATTGGCAATGTTGTTACCAGGTTGGTTTATATTTAGCTTCATCGAGTCATCATGTACTCCACAGTGGTGAGGCAAACTGTATGGTAAAATCATAACTGGAAGAATACAAAAAATCACAAATGGCAAGGTTAGTGAGGAGCAAGGCAGATTTAGAACTGGGAAAGGTTGCGTAGATCAGATCTTAGATATGCGAATGATAATTATTAAGACAATGTTAGCAAGGATGGGTAATGTCACCGTGGTTATGCAACTTGTTTATGGATGGAGTAATAAGATAAATCAAAGCAAAATCTAACCTAACCATTACCGTCGGCGAGTTTTTCCGATTTGTGTAGGGACGAAAATTTCGGTAGACGACAGTACCAGGTACCATGAGGCAAGGATGGGTAATATCACCGTGGTTATGCAACTTGTTTATGGATGGAGTAATAAGATAAATCAAAGCAAAGGTTGGTGATGTTGGTATAGACTCAAGAGTATGCATTGGCCCGTCAAGTAACACTTAAACCATGATGTACCACTACTTATTATGAGGAAAGACAACAAAAGGAACTCAATTAATAAGGTATTTTAATATTATCATAACCATACATATGTACAACCTACAAAGAGAAGACTACGACGATGAAAAAATTTCGAGTTGTTTTGGGCGAAATTGATATTCCAGGTGCTATATTTCCGTGCTGTTCTCGCTGACAACATAGAGAAGACCTGAGGTGATGGTTGATGTGCAGAGGCTTCTAAACCAGGAAAACAGTCACAGCAGTCTCATTAAGAAGTAAGCAAGTGGTAGGGACACAGTACGTACCTACCACTTGCTTACCTTTTGACGAGGCTCTGCTGTGACTCTGTTTTCTTGGTTTAGAAGCCTCTGCACATCAGCCATGACCTCAAGTCTTCTCTATAGTCTCGTCAGCGAGAACAGAGCACAGTAATATAGCACCTGGAATATCAATTTCGCGCAAAATAACTCAAAATTCTGCCATCGCCGTAGTTTTCCCTTCGTAGGTCCACCCGCGGCGACCCCGACTTATCCCCACAATGCACCGATGTAAACAAACCGTGACGTAGTTATGTCTGGGGCCCATAGTAGATTACAATGAAGCTCTATAGTTTCGTGGGGGATTCATTACTCACTGTTCAATAGAAGTACTCTATCAAATAATATGCAAACGGCACCTGATATCGCTGACGGCGAGGTCCTGCAGCGTGCGGAGGCGCCGCGGGTAAGTGGGACTGGTGAAGATGCCCACGAGGTTGCCGGTGTAGGCGGTGGTGATGACCAGGCAGCAGGGGAGCCACACGGCCAGGAACACTCGCTGCCACGGTGCTCGCGGCAGGGCGGGCAAACTCTGGCCCACCAGGCCGCGGTGCAGCTGCAGCCACGATATAGCAGAGGCTTCTCCCCGCGGTCTCCTGGCGTCTGCCTTCATACAACACCGCCTGTCAGTCTCAATTGTACCTCCTCGTGTGGGAAGCTATCAATATGGGGACTGGGGAGGACTATATACAATGGAATGAACGAAAAAAGTATGAGTGGAACACATGGTAAGGATAGCTGAAAACAGGGAGAAAAAAGAATGACTACCTGAATACCGAATGATAGCAAACAATGCAGAGGGAGATCAGACCGGCGAACACACACACACACACACACACACACACACACACACACACACACACACACACACACACATACACACACACACACACACACACACACACACACACAGGGGAACCTGTGGTTACGGGGTTACGGGGAACTCCGTAGTGTAAGGGATAGCACGCTCGGCTCACAACCGAGAAGTCCCGGGTTCGATCCCCGGGCGGAGCGAAGACAGACGGGCGGTACGTCTTCTTAAAACCCGAGCCCCTGTCCACCCAGCAGTGAATGGATACCGGGTGTTAGCTGGGGGTTTGTGACCCCCCTCCCGGGGTGGTGGCTTCGGCCAACACTAAGCACTAGGGATGAATGATAAAATAAATGTTGATATGGAGACGGGGCCATACGAGCGTTGATCAGGCCCTGTAAAATACAACTAGATGAATACAACTAGATGAATACACACACACACACACACACACACACACACACACACACACACACACACACACACACACACACACACACACACACACACACACACACACACATACACACACACAAACACAAATACACATACATCTAATTGATCTATCTATATACACCCACGTATACTTAATACTGACGCGTCTCGCCTGAAGCTGCATGCAACAGCAGACCAGCAGCAGCACGGCGAGCAGCGCGGCCCACACGGCGGCCGGGAAGGGACGCAGGAGGCTCAGCCACTTCGGCAGGGGCGGCGGCACAAGCAGGTACACAGCTATGTCTTCCATCCACACCAATGCTGACCGGTCAAACACCTGTAGCCGATCTTCACTCAGAATAAATGGATTCAGTGTGAAATTTTTCTCCTTCCTCGCAATCATTCCCAAAAGACCCACCCACGAGCCGTTTTCAATGATTCCCCATTTCAAGTCAGGTGATTTTCGAGTCAAGGTGTACGTGAAATTAAGCTTATGGGAAAAACAATCAAGCATCCGTAACATCACCCCTTTTACTATTCTTCCAGTCGGTGAGGTGCTCTCATACAGAAATGGAGGTTCCACGAGGTAAGTTGCCAGATGAAAAGTGTATCCTTCGAAGGACGGGAATCTATCCGGGAAGAGAGCTTCCCAGCTGCCGAAGGATTCCCGCCTCCAAGGCCCCAGGAGCTGCACGCCGCCGGAGGAGAAAGGCAGCACAGTGTACACCTCCAGGGCGTCGGACTCTTGATTTTCCTCTGCCGAAAAGTGTCCCATGAGTGTCAGTTTCTCAACGCCGCTCAGCGCTTCATTCCGCAGCACGTCTGTGCCCGAAGACAACCCCAGGCTGAAGAGCAGCAGGTTGCGTGGCTTCCAGTGGAGCCACAACGCCTGCAGTAGCTCAGGTCGCGGCGTGAGCCACAGCACGATGTGCAGCATGGAGGAAGAATGGGCGCGGTAGAGTGCCGAATCTGCTGCTTCCTGTCGCGTGTGATGCCCATGGGTGTTGTCGAAGCCGAGACTCATGGTAAGGTGAGGTGTGCGCTGCACCGCCTCCACGCCCAGGACGGCCCGACACAGGTCATCTGGAAGGGCGGCGTCTAGGTGCAGCGCTAGAGGCCTCCCCCGTGAGAGGCCGGACACCACTTCGCCCAACACCTGCAGCTGCGTTTTGTACTGCCGGTTTGCGCTGACAGCTGCAGCGCTGCTTACAAGAATAAACTGAAGGAGGTAGCTAAGTGTTGCTGCCGCTGCTGCTGCCATGTCTTGTGCAAGGTAGTGTCTGCGACGAGGAGCACTGAAGAAGCGATTGGGACCCTGTCACGCCCAGCCCGCACCGCAACTGACGCTTAAGTGACCTTTTTTACTTATATATCGATGAAATTGTTATGCTTATGCAAAAGGCTTATTAGTCATATCAAAATATTGTGAAATCAACAACCTGAATTTCAAACATCAGGTGATATTTACACGTACACTTAGTACGTGTGTATGTTGCAATAACCATTAGACCACCTTTGTCTTATTGAGCTGCTACGAGTTGGAATTCGCTTGTAAATTTTATATCACTAAAAGACCAAGCACTCCCAGCTCGCACAGCTCATTGGTTGTCGGTGTACGTCAACACCACCTTAACATGACGTGTCTATTAGCCTGAGGTGTACAAGCAGCATTATTGAGCGGCGCCTGTTGACATGCGTTTTGGTGCATCTCACAGTAATTGATCAGGTGTATTATGGGGACTCTAAGCCCGCCACCCTCTGTATCAGTGGCATTGTCCATGAAATAATCACCCTCTGGTATCATCAATTACAATCAATAACAATGGCTTTTGGGTTTTAAATTGCCATGTTAAGTAAGATTGCCGGATAATGCAGCTCCGTGTGTCTGAAAGTTACAAGGACAAGTTACCCAAGGTCGTTATGGAACGCTGGTCACTGAGATAAATATTACGACCTACTTATAATTTGACTTATGTTAAATGAAAAAACATGTAGTCCATCGCCTTGTTAGAGAATTAGGTAATAAAATGTCTGAAATATGACTGAAATGTTCTGTGCTGGTAACACAATTCCCAATAATGAATAATTGTCATGAATTAGACATTGCGACATATATCACTATTATAATATTATGAATTAGCGATAAAATTACGAATGCATCAGCCCCCCTGTTACAGTGCGGTGCAGCAATGGCAGGGACAGGTGGGTGGCTCGTGTTATTTTCTTACCTAATATTATTGACATTAACCTTCACTCAGACTTGTAGACAGTTTACTTACACCAATTACTTGACAGACAAAACTGAAAAAAACTTGACAAAACTGATGGAATGAACGCCTCATCCTCAGCAACTCACCACAAGGGACAGAGTGACGGTAAAGGAGTTCAGTCCAGTCTATCTATGCTGACTGTGTTATCGTGTTGTTACTTTTTAATGTATTTTTGTAAAGCCGTGTTTCAACAACTCACACAGAACAGTGGAATAGAATTCTCAGTACTAATTTTCAGCACAAAGGTTTCGTCTCCACACTAAACTGAAATACTGTATTGTTTTGTGTTACTGCACATTTGTCTTGCAAGCAACGAATGAAGGAAAAGTATTATATTGTCAGACGTAGAACCCCGGCGCGGCGCTATACTGTATATAGTCTAGGGGCCAAGGGCTGAAAAAATAATTGTCGTGGTACCCATGCGGTAACAGCTTCATAATATACAATCTGAAAGGAAAATTTGTCCACTTTTCGAATCTGGCAATGAAAATGTTGAAATCGTGTAGCTTCATGGTGATTTTTTGGTTACCATGACAACCACATTACATATTTCAGATTGTGGCTGGATTCACTGGCGCCCCAGTGGACCCCACGTGCACCCCTTGGACAAACTAATGAGACCTATTTTATTAGATGCACAAATATGTCTAGAAAACAAAAATCAATGTTAACACTGTCAACTAATGTCCCATGGGGTTCGTATGGCGGCCATCGTCGATCGCGAAATATTTGACTTTCTCGAAATTACCAAAATGTCCATAAAATCACAAATAATGTAGTTACAAATTTAATTTTGGTGCCCACGTGACAAGAATAACATGGCCTATTGTAATAAGAACAATTAATGCAGTAATTGGTACAAGTTTAGTCATGGAACGGCAAAAACCTAAAAAAAGGCGGAAAAATGACTTCGGTTTCGCCGACAATTTCTATAATAATATAAGCGAAAGTGTGTGTGTGTGTGTGTGTGTGTGTGTGTGTGTGTGTGTGTGTGTGTGTGTGTGTGTGTGTGTGTGTGTGTGTGTGTGTGTGTGTGTGTCCGCGATAGGTGCCGCTCCCAGTGGCTCAATCCCATCATATGGCACAGTTTTGGAACCAGGTCGACGAGGGGAACATTTTAAGGCCACTTTGGGGATGATCCGATCACATTTATTTTTATTTTTTATTTTTAATATTTTTAGTAGCCTATTAGCGAGAATTGCGAAAAAAAAGTGGGTTGCGAGAATTGAGGAAACCTTGATGTAGGGTGATGGGTAATGGGTGAGTGAATGGGTGGGGTGATGGGTAATGGGTGTGGGGTGATGGGTGAGTGAATGGGTCGGGGGTGATGGGTGGGGGGTGATGGGTGATGGGTGAGGGAATAGGTGGGGGTGATGGGTAATGGGTGAGTGAATGGGTGTGTGGTGATGGGTAATGGGTGAGTGAATGGATGGGGGGTGATGGGTAATGGGTGAGTGAATGGGTGGGGGGTGATGATTAATGGGTGAGTGAATGGGTTGGGGGTGATGTGAATGGGTTGGCGTTAATACATACATTTCTACATCCATGATTTCAGGAAAGTTAGAAAGGGCTATCTGGAGAGTCTGTGTTTGGTGGGCCGAAAGGCCCACCAATAGCCCTCCGCAGGAGCTAGCCAAAAAGTCCGCCCGGAGGGCGGCTTTTCGGCTAGTTCAACATAAATGACAATAACTTCACTAATATACAACATACTGGTCAGTTTAACATATCAAAATCATCGTCTATTATTCCCCCATCCATAGACCACTGTATACCTGGACTGCGCACGGAATATCGGCCTGTCGCACAAAGGGCTGAAGTCGGAGGGCCGCTCGGATTCATATATATATATATATATATACGGATCATATAGACTGGTTTATCAGTATATATGATATACTGTAATCTTCGTAAATGTTTGTTCTATAATATTATCAAATAAAAAACAGTAAAACACGCTAAAGAAATGCCATTACGAGACTCTGAAGAAATATGCATGAACTTAATATTCACTTCAACTCTTCGCCATTTAAAACTTTGCGAGTCAACTTATATTTTAGCTTTCCATTGCTATATTTCGTTATCTGATAAATTAATTAGAACCATGCATAAATTCGCGTTAACTAAATAAATAAAATCATCAATCGGGTAATTTTCCCGATTGATCAATCAATCAATCATTGGGGGCATACGCCGGGGGGCGCGTCGCCTCGCCCACCCTACGACGCCACTCCCGGGGGTCACCACGCGCGAGTTCCCATGCAGGCTCCTTTCCCATGCCAAGCAGCTCTCGACAAGAAACATCAACTTGCCCCAGCCACGAGCCTTGTGGGCGCCCCCTTGGCCTCCTCCACGAACCCGATGGGAAGGATCGGTTTCAGGGTAGCGTGCCATATGCCCATATAGCCGAAGTTGGCGCTGACGGACTATGCAGGTAATAGGCCTCGATTCAGTCTCACGGTGCAATCGCTGATTTGACACGTAATCATCCCAGCGATACCCCATGATTCTGCGAAGACACTTATTACCAAAGGCATTGATTCGTCTCTTCAAGTCACTATTTAGTGTCCATGTCTCACAACCATAGAGTAAGACAGGGATCACAAGCGACTTGAAGATCCGGATCTTTGTCCTCCTGCACAGGTACCGACAACGCCAAATACTCCCGCTGAGCGAGTCCATAACACCGTGGGCTATGCCAATCCGCCGTAAGACTTCTTGACGTGACCCGCCGTCATTATGGACTGCGCTACCAAGGTATGTAAAACTTTCCAAGATCTCAATGTCCTCGCCACACGCATGAACAGACTGTACTGCTTCATCTAGTAAGTCTCCAAATACCTGGACCTTGGTCTTGAGCCAGGAGACCTCAAGTCCCAAAGGCTTTGCCTCCTCGTGCAGCGCCTCGAGAGCCATCACCAGGACCTCCAGCGACTCAGCAAAGATTACTGCATCATCGGCAAAAACAAGATCAGTGATCTTGGTGTTGCCGACGGATGCTCCTCAATCACTTTGATCTACAACCTTGTCCAATACCCAGTCCATACAAGCGTTGAAAAGTGATGGGGCAAGGACGCACATCCAACATGCGTTGAAAAGTGATGGGGCCTTGCCTCACTCCTGTATTCACAGGAAAGAAGCTGGATACACCTGCCCCACACTTCACAGCACTCTCAGTCCCAGAATACCCGATTCCCGATTGTAAATTCCCGATTGATGATGTTATTTATTTAGTCAACGCTAATTTATATACGGTACTAATTCATTTATCAGAAAACGAAATATCCAAGTAAATAAATAACATCATCAATCGGGAAATTACCAGATTGATGATTTTATTTATTTATTTAACGCTAATATATGCATGGTTCTAATTAATTTATCAGATAACGAAATATAGCAATGGAAAGCTAATAAAATAGCGCTTCTATTGATACTCTTCATTATAAAAGTTGACTCGCAAAGTTTTAAATGGCGAAGAGTTAAGTGAATATTAAGTTCATGCATATTTTTTCATAGTCTCGTAATGGCATTTCTTTAGCGTGTTTTACTGTTTTTTTATTTGATAATATTATAGAACAAACATTTACGAAGATTACAGTATATCATATATACTGATAAACCAGTCTATATGATAGTCCATAGACCACTATATCTCTTTATCGGGCGCCCCGCAGGCCCCTATGCAGCCCCGCAATTCAAAACATAGTCGCGTGAACAGTCCAGGTATACAGTGGTCTATGCCTCATCTAATGCAGTCAAACAATTGACATACATATATGACTGTCATACATTAATTGTTACCAATGTTACTTACCCCCCTAGTGAAACTTTGTTGTCAAATACAAACATTCGAGAAAAGTCAGAAAACCATGTTTCCTTTCTATTAAGTACTTCTAACAAGTGATGTAGGGCAGCTAGGTACGTTGTCAGTAGAAGTGAGTAATTGACATTTGGTATAATTACAAATAACAGAGAGTCAAATCCTGACCCCAAGTTGAAGGCTGTGTTATGGGCAACAGCCCTATATATGGGCCTGATCAGTGTCTACGTTACGGTTCTCCTCTCGCTCCTGTGCCCGGATGTGATTTCGATATTCCGTGGTGAAGGACATTCTGCATTCGGAATGGAACTGTGCTTCAACGGCAAATAAGTCCTTTCCTTTCATCTGTCGGTATAGACGAGTCTTTCCCAGTTCAAGGGCCTGGGACTCGATGGTTTTCCAAGCAGGCTCTTTGTGTTTCCATGATAAGAATTTGATGGGTCTCTCGGTTTTTCCAGATACCTTTATTTCAAACTTCTCGCAGAACATACATTCATGTGGGAATAGTTGGGAACTCTCAGCAGATAACAGTTTGCGTGGAGAGTGATGCTTCGTGGACATAGATGCTACGGTCGAATCATTCAAGCGATGTAAGTTTGCTGTGAAGCGCTGGTAACATGGTCTGTGGTATCCTATCATCTCCAAGTCAACGCCTTCGAGAGTCTCTGGTATCTGAGCACACACTGCTTCCATACGGCGAGGTGAATTTGAGAGGTTCAGCCATTCGATTTTCACGGATTTCATGTAGATATGCTAATTTTTCATCTGGGTTTCCTCTCACATTTCTGAAAGATGTCAAGGGACCATAGTCTCGGATGTCTATTGCGTGTACGATACATGATGGGCATTTAGGGTTTTCAGATCTGGCTGATATTTTGTCGCTTTTTCGTTTCCTCGTGCTAGCCATGATTTAGTTGTTATATTCCACCACCAGAAAGAACTACGGATGTACCACAGACTGTTAGGTCACTGACATACCAGCTACACTATCACTATCACCGATGTATCTAAGGAGAAGGAAAGTAGTGTTAATTGACATCGTATACAGGTTAGCGATACACATGAGCAATACAGTATTGTATGAGAAGCAAACATATATATATATATATACAATATATATACATATATGACATGACATATGTAGCAAAACAGTGTTTACAAATGGCATCTGAGCAATACTAAGTTGTATTATCTAGTTGCCCATGATTAACTGGTAAAATTTAATATAAAACTAAGTTTTATCGAATGTATGTATTTGATGTAAGTAAAGTTTCACTAGGGGGATGGGTTACATTGGTAACAATTAGTGTATGATAATCATATATGTATGTCAATTGTTTGACTGCATTAGATGGGGGAATAATAGACGATGATTTTGATATGTTAAACTGACCAGTATGTTGTATATTAGTGAAGTTATTGTCATTTATGTTGAAAGTTGTCGGCGAAACCGAAGTAATTTTTCCGCCTTTTTTTAGGTTTTTGCCGTTCCATGACTAAACTTGTACCAATTACTGCATTAATTGTTCTTATTACAATAGGCCATGTTATTCTTGTCACGTGGGCACCAAAATTAAATTTGTAACTACATTATTTGTGATTTTATGGACATTTTGGTAATTTCGAGAAAGTCAAATATTTCGCGATCGACGATGGCCGCCATACGAACCCCATGGGACATTAGTTGACAGTGTTAACATTGGTTTTTATTTTCTAGAAATATTTGTGCATCGAAAAAAGTAGGTCTCATTAGATTGTCCATGGGGTGCATGTGGGGTTACACTGGACTACTAGACTAAACATGTTGGTCTGAAATATGTAATGTGGTTGTCATGGTAACCAAAAAATCACCATGAAGCTACACGATTTCGATATTTTCATTGACAGATTTAAAAAGTAGACAAAATTTCCTTTCGGATGGTATATTATGAAGCTGTTACCGCATGGGTACCACGAAAGTCGATTTTAAAGACACTTCTCAGTTTTGGCCCCTAGACTAATATAATGTAACACTGACCTTACACACTAAGAAAAAAAGGTACAACGTTGCACCTTTAAGGGTGCAAAATGATGTCACACATTTTGAACCTTTAAGGGTGCAAAGTTGCACCTTAACACTAGGGTGCAACCTTTGCACCTTATGGTAGGGTGCAACTTTGTACCTTTAAAGGTGCAAATATGCACTTTTAGAGGGGCAATTTTGAGCAAAATATCTACCTTTAGAGGTGCAACTTTGTACCCTTATGGGTGCAAAATATGCACCATTTTGGGTGCAAAACATGCACCTTTAGAGGTGCAACTTTGCACCCTTATGGGTGCAAAATGATGTCACACATTTTGAACCTTTAAGGGTGCAAAGTTGCACCTTAACACTAGGGTGCAACTTTTGCACCTTATGGTAGGGTGCAACTTTGTACCTTTAAAGGTGCAAATATGCATCTATAGAGGGGCAATTTTGAGCAAAATATCTACCTTTTGAGGTGCAACTTGGCACCCTTGAGGGTGCTAAGTTGCACCTCTAAAGGTGCATGTTTTGCACCCTCAAGGGTGCAAAGTTGCACCCCTAAGGGTGCATATTTTGCACCCTCATGGGTGCAAAAGGATGTCACATATTTTGCACCTTTAAGGGTGCAAAGTTGCACCTTGACGCTAGGGTGCAACTCCTGTGCCAGGTAAATATCTTTGCCGCGACCAGATGCCAGTTCTTATGCCGCCAAGCTAAACACCTACGCAAGGTAAATTATTTATATGGTAATACTTTCCTGAAAACAAGATGTCATATATGGTATATATACTATACTGTATAATATATCATAAGTATTTGTGCCGCTTCTATACCGCACGGTTGTCTAGCTTATAACTCCATAATTTTATTTATAAGTCATCAGACATCAGACAAGTACGTACTTATCTCTATCACTTCCATTCAAATATATACTGAGCGACATTAGTTTTGCCCTAAAACAGGAGTAGCAATCACTTCTCATTCCTCCTTTCACTGTGAGAACACATCATCAACATTGTCTTGTTTTAAAGTAAATCCAATCAACATTTAGTGCAGTCATACAAGTTATGTTTTATCTCAAGCTCAGTTATTTGAGTAAATATTATTTCTATACCATGCAATACATTTTTCATAAAAAGATAACACAATACTTAATAATAATAATAATAATAATAATAATAATAATGTCGGTGGTATTAATTATAATAATAAGTTATAATAATAGATGGGGGGCCATCAGGTCTTCGATGATAATGATTATATATATATAATTTATATAATATATAATGATTATATATTATATTAGTACAATAATAACTAGGGGGGGGGGCACTCAGTAGAGCGCATACCTCCGCCCGAATATTTAATCAAATATACGTATATATATATATATATATATATATAATATATATATATATATATATATATATATATATATATATATATATATATATAATATATATATATGTGCACTCAGTATGAGCGCATACCTCCGGCCGAATATTTTATCAATTGGTTGCCATGGCAACAGTTGTCAATAGATTTCATCCAAAATTAAATCAGTTCTTCTTTATACCAAATAGACTTGGTATACCGAGTTTGGTCTAAATCTATTCGTAACTTTTCGAGAAATCCTGTACACTAACAGACAGACAGACAGACAGACAGACAGACAGACAGACAGATCGGGGTGAAAACATAACCTCTCCAACTTCGTTGGCAGAGGTAATAATTATGATTAAAAAAAAGAATAACAATAATGATAATGATGATGATAATAAGCACAATAATATTAGTAGACTAATAATAATAAAAATAATAATAATAATAATGATAATAATAATAACAATATTGAAAATGTCAGTAATAATAATTATAATAATATTAATGACTAGCCGCAAAGCCGCCCACCGGGCGGACTTTTTGGCTAGCTCCTCCGGAGGGCTATTGGTGGGCCTTCGGCCCACCAAACACAGACTCTCCAGATAGCCCCTTCTAACTTTCCTGAAATCATAGATGTAGAAATGCATGTATTAACGCCAACCCATTCACATCACCCCCAACCCATTCACTCACCCATTACCCATCACCCCCCACCCATTCACTCACCCATTTCCAATCACCCCCCACCCATTCACTCACCCATTACCCATCACCACACACCCATTCACTCACCCATTACCCATCACCCCCCACCTATTCCCTCACCCATCACCCCCCACCCATTCACTCACCCATCACCCCACACCCATTACCCATCACCCCACCCATTCACTCACCCATTACCCATCACCCTACATCAAGGTTTCCTCAATTCTCGCAACCCACATTTTTTTTTCACAATTCTCGCTAATAGGCTCCTAAAAAAAAGAAAAAAAAGTGATCGGATCATCTCATAAATGGGCTTAAAATGTGCCCCTGGTCGAGCTGGTTCCAAAACTGTGCCTAATGATGGGATTGTGCCACGGGGGGGGGGGGGGAACTTAGCGCGGACACACACACACACACACACAGACACACACACACACACACAGACACACTTTCGCTTATATTATTATAGATAACTGTAATTATATTATTAATAATATTGATCATTATTATTTGTTATAGTCGGAAATGCTCTTATTTTCATTATCATTAATACTATTTTCACCACTCAATTTTATCATTATTGTTATGACTCATTATCACTGTTGTTATTATTGTAATAATTAGTATTAGTGTTTTAATTATTATTATTAGTGTTATTACATCATTATTATTATTGTAGTTTTCAATAAAGTAATTATTATTATTTCAATCACTATAGTATACTCCCAATATACAATAATAATATTATTATCATTAATATCAATTATACCATATATAATTATAATAGATAAAATAGTAACAATAATATCAATTATGATGATAATGATGTTAATAAGAATTTATAGAATGATGTTGATAATAACAATAATAATGATAATATCAATTATAATGATAAAAAAATTATGATAATGATATAAATATCAATGATGAATTATAATGATATTGATAATAATGAGGATAATAGAAATACAACAAATATATAGTAGTAATGATAATAATAATAACGATAATAATAATAATAATGATAATAATAACAGAAAAATATTTAATATATTTCCCTGGCCCATCCGCCTTGTATAAATATCAAGAAAGGTGCAAGTTTTGCACCTTTCTATGTTTGCACCCTAAAAGTACCTTTAGAGGTGCAAAATTGCACCTTCCGCCCGGCAAGCGGATTTTGCACCCTAAATGTCAAATTTGCACCTTTCCTGCACCATTTTTTCTTAGTGTGTATGGGACGAGCATACCTGCGGAACTCCCTTGGACACTGACTTCACGGCCTACCAAGGAGAGGTATTGGCGGTGGCAGGTATGGGAGAACCTTTGATCCGGTGTACCATGAATCACAGCATGGCGGTCCTTTCTGTGCCCCGAGTATTGCGTCACCCCCGCCCATGACGGGCTTAGCGGCGGACCAGCGGTGGCAGGCGCCCTTGGTGGCGGTGGGCAAGCAGCTCCAGCAGCAGGACATACCCATACACACACACACACACACACACACACTCACTATAAGAAAAAGGGCTTTCGCAATACCTTTTCAGGCATTGGTCGTAAGGAGTCAGCATTAACCAAAGCTGTTTTCTTCGGGACAGCTGAGTCAACGGAGATAATTTGTCACACACACACACACACACACACACACACACACACACACACACACACACACACAAAACACACACACCACAACACCCCACACACCCACCACACACACACACACACACCCCACACCACACACACACACACACACACAAAACACACACAAAACACAACACACACACACACACACACAACACACACACACACACACACACACACACAAAAAAAAATAGGGGAAGTAGACGGACAACATAACGCTGAAGAAAAAAAATCGTGATTTGTTTTTCCTCTCCATGATCAGACTAATGGTGGCGTCAAACAGCTGAGGATAATGTACAAAAAATTTGGATCAAGAAAAGCGTAAAGTATTCGTGTATAGATATAACGTAACAAGGGGTCGGGGTTTTGAAATGGCCGACCATTGTGTTGGGTGAGTTGCAGGATTTCCCTTGGCTGCTGGCACGGCGGGGGGCTCGTCCCTACCTTTGTAGATGTTATTACAGCACTTTGTATGCCTAAAATCGGGTTTAATTTTTCATCCGTTCTTACAATACTGGTTATGATCATATGTTAAGAATTATCAACATGAAGATGCAGTCTAAAGCTAATTGCATTCAATAGCATGTTAATTTGATGTGTTAAAAATGTGCTTTAAATATTCTTTTTGTTTGAGTTTTTTTTTTTTTTTTTTTTTTTTTTTTTTTTTTTTTTTTACGTTGGAGTCTATAGCGTCTGTAGGCTTCTGGAGAGTCGTGAAGTCGGCCCTCTCGCCCGTTAGTGGCGCAGGCTGGATTTTTATAGTGACACCTGTGGTCTTAGGTGAAGATCCCGTTTTCTGTAATGTTCGGACCTTCAGTCTAGGCTCATGCAGCCCCTGGAGTTTCTCCGTCGCACTCGCAATCGGAGAACATCTATATAGCTGCATGCGGGTTTCTTCAGCCACTCGACGATGGATTTGACAGCTGTTCCTTGGTGAGACTCAAACTTGGGGGTACCTGGAACTGTCGCCGATATCGGCGACTGTTCCAATTTTTCACGTCGGTGGGAGTTCCAATTGTCGGCTACAGTTCTAGTTCTTGATCTTCATATTACAGTACCCAATATATAATTTAATAAGCTTTTAATCATGTTTCTGCATTCAGGGATTAAATCCCAAAGCAATAATTTAAAACTATAAAAGGGCGTTAAAATGGGGAAAAAATACAGGGTAATTTGTAACACCCTCCCCCTGCCCCCGCCCCCTTTGGGAGACATATTTTGGACGGAAGACCCTTAAATTTCCCTCTCCTTACTTCTCCTTTTCCTCTTTCCCCATCCTTTTCCTCCTCTTTCACCTTGTTTCGAGACAAAACACATAGGAGCCCGAAAAAAAAAAAATATGTTTCCCACCCAATAAATTTAAAACTATAAAAGACTTTAAAGGGGAAAAAAACCCCCCAAACCCAGGGGGTAAATTTATTTTCCCTGACGTTGGGGGAGGGAGGCTGTGTTTTTTTTAGCTTGGGGGAGTAGAATGGCTACGCCCTGTGATGGAGAGTTTTTGTGGAGGGGGAAGAGAAAAGTGGGTTGGGGTGCTTCTGTTTGGTTTTTTGGGAGTGGAAATTTTGGTAGGAGGGGAAGGGAAAGGCTGGGGTTTTAAAACTAGTTTTGGTAGAGGGAGGGAAAGGTCAGGGAAGTGTAGGGGAAGGGTTGGAGATGCGTTTTAAGATTTAATTCCTGGAGGCGATCGAAAGACCTGAAAAGGGAGTTTTGCAATTTGAAGTAAAACAAATTTAAAAAGCGGGTGAAGAAGCAAAAAAATAGAGATACGTTCTCTTAAGTGTGGGGTAAAGGCCCAAGTGGATTGAGTGGGGGGGGCAAGGAAGGATTTTCCCTTTGGGGACCAGGGGAGAAGGTGACTCGAGCGATACAAAGGTCCCCATTAGTCCCCGGGTTTGATTTTTGGAAGGTTTTGACAGGGAAAGCCCGCCCGAAGGAGAAAAAAAAAACAATCCCCAATGTTGTGGCCCGAACCCTTTCATTTTACTCTGGGGGCGCAAGGGGAGAAAACGGGGGGAAAGGAAGGGGACGATACACCTTTAAACCCAAAGGGGTAAAACTTGGTTTTTGGGTTTGGCAGTCAGGTTAGGCTCTTGAAAGCGGGTTCTGGGGAAGGGAAGGGATGGCAAAAAACGGTGGGGTTACCCCGGGGAAGGGATGGGTTTTATTTTAGTGGCAAGTGTTGAGTGCTTTGGGGTAAGGGAAAAAACCCTTTGTCTGCCGAGCGCGGGGGGAAAGATTTGATGTGTAAGAAGTAAGGAATTGCTACGGCGGTTCGGGAAAGTTTGGGGTAAAGTTAGGGACAGGGGGGGTTTCCTGGGGTGTTTTGGTGTCCTTCCAAGCCGCTTTGTTGACGCCCGTGGTACTCCAGGGCTTTTGTTTGGGTTTGCCGGTGGAATTTCCCATTGCAAAGACAAGGGTTTGGGGCCTTTTTTAACGCTGGGCCCTTTTTTTTTGGGGCATAACCACCTCTCCCGCGGGAGGGGGTTTGGAATTTTTCGGGGGAAAGGGGTTTTCGGGATCTTTCTGAATCCCTTGAAAGGGAGGTAGATGCACTGCAGGTTTTTTTAAGACGAGAACCGGGGTTTAAAACACGGGGCCCCAGGGTAAAGGAAACTTGCAAACACTAGGGGGGAGTTTCAGAAGGCAGGAAAAAATTTGATTCTTTTAAGAAGAGGGGAAAGGGGGGGTTTTAGTTAAAGATAAAAAGGGAAAAAATGACAAAAAAAAAGAGGATTTGTTTGGGAATTTTTTTACATACAAACTGTGGGAGTTTTTTTAAAAAGGGAAAAGGGATTTCCTGAGGGAATAAATGGTGGGAAATTTTTGATATAATAGCTTAAACAAAAAACCTGGTTGGATATGTCAGGAAAGGTTTTTGTTTCCCCGGAAAGTCGAGAAGCTGGGTAAAGTTATTTCAAAAGGGGACAGAGTGGGCGACGAGGGGGGGAGTTGCCTTTATGAAAGAGATCCATTGAAAATGTTGTGTTAATAGGTTATAAAACGGGATGAAAAAGGGCCCAAAATAAAATTTTTTCTATATGGGAAAGGGGTTTCGGGGGGAAAAACTGAGAAAAGGGTTTTGGGTGAATGTAAAAGGCCCCCCAAAACTTATGAAAAGGGGGTTTCAGCTCCTATATGGAAGAAATAAAACGGTTTTACAGTATAATCGCTATGCGTGGTGGGAGTTTTTTAACCCTTAGGAATATAGCCCTGGGAAATTTAATCAAGGTGACAGCGGGGCAGATAAATTTTTAAAATAAAAACCCGGGGATAATTTCCTAAGTAAAGCAAAAAGGGCCTATTTGGGAGGAGATAATATTCTAGATTTATTTTGGGAAAATAGAGACGATTTAGTTCAAATTTGGAGGCGGGGGGGAAATTTTGATAATAGCGACCATTATGAGATCAGATTTTGCTTAAAAAGGGGGTTTGGGAAAATTAAGTTTGGGAAAAAGCATCGAATACCTAATTTTTAGAAAGGCTAATTAGCGGAAATTAAAAAAGGGGCACCCCGGAGGTTATTAAAAAAAGGGGTGGGATGGGGGGGAAGGAAAAAATTTTCCCCGAAAAAGGGGCAGGGGCCCATGACGCTTTGGGAAAAGGGCCCTTTTGAAGGTTGGAAGGCACCCCGGGGGGTTTTAAATTTGGCGCGGTTTTGATATGGAAGTGAGGTCATGGCCCGAGGAGGTTAAATTTAAACGGTTTTGGCCGGGGGGAAATGAGGTCAGGGGTGAGGAGGGATTTTAAAAAGGGTTTAAAAAAAAGGAAGTGAGGATGGAAATTTAGGGGGGATTATACCTCATTTTTTAAGGAAAATAAATTTACGGACAGAAAAGAAAATTCCCTTTTAGGGAAATGGGCCCCGAAAGAGTGATCCAAAATGGGGGATCACCAATTTAAAACACAAAATTGGGTAAAAAAAAACATTTATTTTAAAGGGTTTAAGGCAGGATTTTGGGAAACAAGGGAAAAGTAAAACCCGGGTGGGAAGGGCAGTGAGAAATTAAATCGAGTTTTCTAAGAACCCAAATGAGAATTTAAAAAAAAGGGGAGGCCAGGGAAAAGGGGAAACCCCCAAGGGGTTTTTCGGGATAAAAAACTAGCAAGGGGTATTATTGGGCGTTTAAAGGGCCGGCCCGGTGAGGTCTTAAACGGGTGAGGATATGTGTAAAAGTCTAAATATTATTTCTTAGTGTTTTTTCGGAGGAGGTACACAGACGAAAACCCATAGTAAAAAGGGTGTTCAAAAGGAAAACGGTTTAGGAGGGGAAAATCAAAGATATTTTGATAAAATCGGGAAATTGGGGGAAGAGGGTAAGATAAAATGAAATTTTTAAAACGCCCGGACCAATGAAGGGAAACCCAGGGGATTAAAAGGGAAAGCGGAGGGTGTTAGTGGGTCGTTTGTGCACATTATTAGGAAATCGGGTGAGATAGGCGATGTGCCATTATTGTGGAGGAAAGGAAATGTTGTTCCCATATTTAAGAAGGGAGACAGAGGACTAAAGTCAAATTATAGACCCGTAAGTCTAACATCAGTGGTGGGTAAATTATTGGAATCTATTATTGCAAAAAACATTAGAGAGCACTTAGATAAACATAGTTTGATCAATGGTTCACAACATGGATTCAACAAGGGAAGGTCATGTCTCACCAATTTATTGAGTTTTTATAGGAAAGTTTATGAGACGGCAGATAATGATAAGGATTATGATATAATATATCTGGACTTTAGTAAGGCATTTGACAAAGTACCACACGAGCGACTCTTAAATAAGGTTAGGGCTCATGGAATAGATGGGAAGTTTCTTCATTGGATCAGAGCTTGGCTAAGTAATAGGCAACAAAGGGTTACAATTAATGGTTCTAAATCTGAATGGGGACT